>JABJVR010047474.1:0-27512 GCA_025773905.1 Chitala chitala | reverse complement strand
ATATAGATTAGATAATATATATATATATATAGCACCAGGTGACTGGTCTCATAAAATCATCCAATAACTAAAGACAGGCAGTTGTGGTTAGTGAACTGAATGCATTTACAGCCCACAGAGGGCAGAATTATCCTTTCTTGGTGTGTAATTCATATGGGGGTGGTACTATATTTAGTCTGATTCCTCTACAGTTAAAGAAAATACGCCCAGGCCATGGGCCGGAAGACCAAACTGAGACACAGGGCCATCACACTAACGTGTAGCCAGGAGTCAGCAGTGTGCTGCCCAGTGCCCTGTTACCAATTACAACAGCCCACCTGCTTTAAACTGGGCCCAAACATGGAGCTACAGCCAAAGATCAATCTTTGGTTGGATGAGGTAATTCCTGCTGAACCTACTTGCAAATATCGGGCCACATCTGGAGAACTGGACCCAGTCACTGCACCTATTGAAATATGAGTGTTTGGATCTCTTGACAGAGAACCTTTGGGTCTGTTTGAATGTGCACCACCTTTCCACATGCATGTCACTTACATATGGCCATTTCAAAATGGCTGGTTACAGAGCAGAGTGAGAGGATCTGTCCGTCTCCTTCATTTTCATGTTGTCCTCAGTTTCACACAACAGGCTACTATTTCACAGGACCCAGCCATGATCTGCCAGAGACCTTTCCAGAAACACATCATCTGCGTTGCAGACATATGATCCCTGTCAAGGATCCCCACCGGGCCTGTTTCCTATTTGATCATATTAATAGCACATACCTTAAATTAAGCACTTGTGGGCTCTCAATGCAGGTCAAAAATACTGAAATCCACCAGGCTGATATCAACTCAGAGTCACTCAAGGGAGCAAATCATAGGTCAGCAAGGACAATCAGCTCATGGGGATTAAACCTGACTAGACAATAGTATGATCTCTGCTGACAAACATCAGAGCCAGAGGCAGAGATGCATTATGACAAATCGTCCCCGGACTTTGACCTAGACTTTTCCCAACAATTGGCACACAGAAAATCAGCCATCTCAATCTCCACGTGTGCATAACTGCCCTTCATACTATAAACTACGCTATTGTAGTAACTATACACTAATCTAAATGTGATGAATGGTCATCATTTATAAACAGACAGTTAAATATTGATGTACGCTCCAAGATTAATTTATTAGTTTAAACTGTGTAGATGGTCGAAGGCACCATAAATTCTCTCTGTTATCTGGTTGGGTAGAACTGGCCTTGTGGTGGAACAGAAGAATACAATCCATAGACAGGGGTTTAAGACTATCAGACATTCCTACTTGTTTCTTTAAACTAATGGGATTAACTAATTATGTATTAGTATAGCAGAGTACCTGTGTGTGTGTGTTTGTGTGTGTGTGTGATTCTCGTTAGTTCTTACAGAATGCACCATGGTAGGCAAAGGGTATGAGAATGGTTTTGAAAACAAAGGACTTTGAAGAGCTTTGAACTGATTTTCCTGCCATCGGTGATATTCTTAATGTTTTCTTTTACTGTTAGTACTTTGTGACCATTCTGTGTAACTATGTGCTTTAAGGGTAATTGTAAATATTTGCATCTACATTACTTAATAATTAATTTTAATAATCCAATATTCTATATATGCATCCATCCATTTCCCCACAAGTGCAAACATACTGGTATATCTAGTTTATAGAAACAAATATATCTTTTATTTCTTGTTTTATTTTACCTATGGAATCATGAGGTTGTGATTATCAGGTTATAACCATGAGATGTGTTTATGACAATATTGTGATTACTGCATTACACGAGGGTGTCAGGTTGTGATTATTACATTAGGACGGTTAGATAACCACCTGCCGGCACAGAAACCATCTCATTCTCTTCCTCCTTTTGTGGTCTTGAGCCCTCTTCTTCGTGGTCTTCCTCGACATCTTGGCAGTGTGGGACAGCGTGGCGCAAAGCGACGAGCCGGTGGTGGATGGCAATATAGAGGCGCGCAATGTCTCTCGCGCTACCCTGTACCAGAAAAACGCGGAGGGCATGGGTCTCCAGGTCGGTGGCGGTCACCTGCAGGCTGCGGCGGGCGGGGCGACGCACGTGCGTGTGAGGCCACAGCTTGGTGTTGAGGATGACCCTCAGACTGCCCTCGTGTCTCATTACTGTCAGGGCAGAGAGCGGAAGAGGCAGAAACACCCTTCAGTAAAAACATCAAAAAAGGCAAACATAAAACTAAGAAAATCAACTAAATAAGGAGGTTTAATAGAAAATATTAGGTATGTACACAGAAAAGGACAGTTAAATAAGTCACTGGTTGCACTCATTTATTGCATGTTAGTGAACAAACAAGTCCCCTAAACCAGGGGTCTGCAATCTTTCACTATCAAAGAGCCCAAAAGAGCCATTTTTGGTCTCTCTCCCATTACAGGGAAGGCTACTGCAGAGGGGGTGGAAGAGCCGAATGCAGCTCCAGAGCTGCTGGTTGCCAAGCCCTGACCTAAACTAATACAGGTAAGGAAAAATGCATTTAAGTAATCTTGGTAATGATTAATGTATACTTGTAAAACATGCCCATTGTTAAAAACTACACACCACAGTTACCAAAGCCATGCACAGAGACATTTAAATGAGTGTGAGGTCCTGCCTTTACCTAAACCACCCAATCATCTCAGCATTTTGGATCAAGAACAAATTGATGAATAATTGAACAATTGTTAGCACTGTACAGTAAGAGGCCTGAAAAATCAACCAAGACAAGTATACAAAATGAGTGCACAATATTTATTGGACCGTGGGAACCCTCCTGTTTTACAGAATTTTAATTAATCTCCATGGCAGTGAAATATGTTGTTTGATTTTGATTTGGATGAGTTTTAATATGCCACACCAAGCGATCTAAAACAGAGTCGAGTCCTGTGTTTAATATTGTTTCTTTATAGGGTCCACCTATATTGGCATGCAGGTGCTGCGACTACCTCACCTATGCGTGACTGTATCCCACCGCTGCCACCAGACACCAGGTCATTTAACCGAAGAACACCCATCCCTCTTTCACTCCAAGACTGTGAGCCTTTCTCCAGCACAAATAGTCTGCAATTCAGCTAAGGAGGGGGAAAATGATGGTTACATGTACATGCACTGTGCGTGTGTACACAATCCCTAGGCCTCTAAATTACTTTGATTAGCTCAGTTTATTTTGGCATTAAAGATTATAAAGATGCACAAAGACATTGACTTTTTGTCACCTTACTTTTCATTATTGCTACAATTTTACAGTTTCTATTAGAACTGAACATTTACCCAAAGCAATCTGGGTATCCTTGGGTGCCAAGTCCTTGTTAGCATTAAAACCTTTTTGTTGACTGCCATTTAAAATCTAAACTTCTTACAATCAAGTAGGGGCACAGTATCCAACAGCTTATCTTGTATTATATACCTGTACAACATTGCTCTCCTTCTCTTCCCCAGTGAACACCTGAACATGCTTCAGGAGACAGCGTCTCCCATAGGTGTCAGCGTAAGCCGCAGCAGATTCATTCAGCGTGTGCCTTCTATACACTGTCAGCACACCAAAATATCCATTAAGACTGTGTTTACCAATTATAGCCACAAGGTGGTAGTGTAGTACTTCTTTGACCAAACTGTTTAACCACAGAGTGGACGGTAAGGTACAAGAACAGACTGAGACATGAAAACAGCCCTGGAGTTTTCAAGTCCCAGTCCAGGGGTAGGAGGGCTCTAAAACACATTTATGTTGAACACAATGGGTACATGCATGCTTTAAGCCTAGTAGATCTAATGGTTGAACACGCACTAGGTCAGCTGGCTGGTCTGGTATTTGACAGAATGTCCAGATTACCAGTCTGCCTATGATGTAGTACAACTCAGCCTCTCTGCCATTCACTACGCATTTTATATTTCATACATTCTGATATTTATGGAGGAACCAGCAAAGTGAAATTTACCTTGATGTGGTGAGCCTGAATCTGATTCCGAGTCAGAGGAGTCTGAGCTGGAGGTAGAGAGCTCCTTGCTGGTTTTGGATGGACTCTAGGGGAGAAGAATGAGCAGTCAGTCTGTATCCTGTTCAAGTAACAGGATCCCACATCCAACACCATGTGCTTTTGTCAGTTAAGAAGGAGGCAAGCTCACCAGCACTCGTTCTTTCATGTTTTCTCCAAACACAAAAGGGATGTAACAGGTAACAGGTGGCACAACAGTCTTATTGACAAGAACTCTGTAAAGACAAGTCCCTGCAGATTAGCAGAACCTAGTCGAAGGATCCACAGCATCACACAGCAATAGAAAAAACTCTCTGGAAGCCAGGTGGGGCTTAAGTAACAAGATCAGAGGCCATACCAAATCAGAGCTAAGTGATCTACTCTACTACTGGCAAACTCACCGGGGATTACGAAGCATTAGAGGAGGACATTTGCTCGAACAAACCCGGCCCGAGTCTACTGTGGGATTTCCAGGTTGGCCTAAGCCTGTCTGTGGAAGTAGAAGAGAGTCCAACCTCTTTAGAGGACAGAAATCTGCAGAACATGACCTCTGGAGCATGCTTATTGGACAATTACCTGGGTACGAGGGGAGCTCCTCTCAGTCAGGTGAGGCTGTGACTCACACCTCCAAGACTGGGGTGCTGGGAGGACAGCAGGCCTCAACAGTGCCCGCTGCTGAGCTGGAGAAGAACCTACAGGGGAGTATAAAAATGTGGTGTTTGGCTAGAGAATGGACAGGAAAGAGCATGCAGAAGTGAACTGGATAAACAGGGTCTGTATGACTACATAAATATATCAACAGGCCTCCAGATACGCATGTATGCAAGCCTACATATGTAGAGAATAAATTATACGAAACATCCGCAAGAAAGCTCTGATGGAGCTATCAACACAGCTAGCATTAATGCATCATTCCACAGGACTCATACAAACACCAGTACTGTTAAATTAATAGTCAGATTTGATAATCACCTTTTGTAACCTGTCCTTTATTGCAAGGTGAAAATTACTGTTGTACAGCGACTAATTAACTAGACAGCAACTAACAAAGGCATTTATTGCTACAAAAGATCTGAGTTATTCAGGGCTCAGATGGCTTGACAGTTCATGAGGCAGTGAAAATATAATAATATTAATTTTCTCAAACCATTTATTAATTTCAGCCTCAAATGAGGCATTCAAGCTAAACTCAGGTAACACAAGGCAACAGACTGGGTATACTGTGGATGGGGCTCCATCTCACCACAGGTCACAGGGAACTCACAAGGCAATTTACACTAATTGTATTACCTAATCTGTATGTGAACAAGGGGAATCTATATGATGTCTACATAAGTACATGGATAGTATACAAACTTCATATACATGCACACATTATACGTAGTGCTGAAGGTCAGATTTAAACCCTGGTAATGTGGTGTCACAGTGCTACCCAGTGAGCAAAAAAACATAGCTGTCTAAAATCTGTGGAAAAATTCAGCTCAGACCTTTACATGATTCAGAAGGGTCACTATGTAAAGTTACCTGGTTGTGCTGAAACTCCAGTCAGACTGCACAGTTTGGGGGTCATAAACACGTTTGACTTCGAAGCTAGCAGAAGGAATCAAAGAGGAAAATTACTCAAAGGCTTTAAAAAAATGCAGAAGTGCTAGAAGGTTCTCTCAGGCAGCAAACCGGAGCTATGTAAGAGTGCTCACCTGGGGCAAGTGGGGGGAAAGAGAGGGAGCTTGTCCGAGTGCGTCTTACACAGAGGCAGTAACCTGAGAAAGGGGGAGAACATTTCTGGACTGTACAATACCTGCGTGTTTCAGTGTGGCACTGTTACAATGTAGACCCATTACAACAGCGTAATGTAACTGTTAGTGTCAGTGAAATGTGACATACTGGCACTGAATAAAATTCAAATGTGAAATAAAGCTTCAGAAAAATCTGAATCAAAATCAGAAATACTTTACTAATTCCCGAGGGGAAATTAATCTTTTTTTAATGTAAACTGTGAAGTATTTGACATGGAGATATGACCCAGATAGCCTAATTAAATGAAAAACCACTTTAAAAATAACAGCACACTTATTTGAGCACTAGTCACTAGTTATTTCAGAGGACTTTACCATTTATTTAAGGACATTACCTCACCGAAGGCTCTAACACAGATGAGAAGTGCCTCTATGTGTTGCACTTGATCATACGTAAACTGGTTCTAACCAGCTGTGTCTGAGACGCCTCTGTGTCTGAAAGCACCGTCTGTTAATCATGAGTGACAGCGTGAAAACAAGAGAGGAGGTAGCAGCCGCCACTGGGCTATACAGGGAAAGATAAGCCTTGTTTGTGTTTGTGTGTGTGTGCGCCCACAGGAACGTGAGGAATGAGGCAGGGTAAACATGTGTACAACATACACTCTGTGGTACTGCTGCCACTCTGATCCTCAGCACATACGTGTTCTCTCAGAACAGAGAGCCCTCTGACCTGGGCATGGCCTGCTAGGAACTACCTTCTGGGCTCCTCAGACTGTCTCACCTGTTCTGCACCTGTGCCTCGGAGAGGGGAACGTGAAGGATCGGGTCCGTTTACCAGCGCTGGCCACTGCAGTTGGGAGATAAGGCTGACAGTTAGGCTGGATAACACGTCGTTTTACTACTGTGTAAGTAAGCCAGACCACTGCAAGACAACATTCACATTAAACATCAGTATTACAACAGTGTTACACTTAATTGCTGCGTGCACGTGTGTGCAACACACACATTCAGTGGGACTAGAAGTATTCTCACCTCCTTCTTCACGGTCTTCAGCTGGTCTCTGCATTAACATGAATAGACAAGAACATAGAAGTGAGATACAGCTACTGAGAGTGAGACAGGATAGCACCCTCAACCACCGCAGGATTTCCCCACATCTTCTACATATGTTGGTTGATGCCAATGTACCTTTACATATCCTTTTATGTACCTGCTTACACATCCAGTAACATGACAACACCTGTGTTACTTTTTCTCAGCACGCTTTTCACATTTCGTATGCGGTTCTCAGAAAGAGTATAACTCCATTATATCAATAGTCAATCTTTACAGCTATTGTTTTTAGAATTCACGCTTTCCTGAAAAAATATGAAGCCCTTGATGATATTAGTGCTGAGAGGATGTTACCTTTGTGGCAGCCGCTGTTTTCTGGAAGACAAACACCGCAGGTGCAATTACAGGCTTCTCTGAAAAACAGAACAGAGCAGTTTCAACCTGGGGTCAGCTGTGTTTTCAGGTGGACAGGAGTGTCTATTTGTTCCCACTGGGCACAGCTCATTCTGGAATGCTATTTTGCTAGGTGAGGTGCCAGTAGGTCAGCATGAACATGTGAGAACTTCCAGCTCTCTGCTGACCACTCCTGCTCCAGTTCGTCATTAACCAACTCCAATGACTTGAGCTGATGTGATCCAGACACCAGGCAGCCGAGACTTCGTGGAGCCCTCGGGCCAGCCCCTGCAGCCTGGATGCCAAGCTGCAGCTTGGAGCCAAAGCTGGATGAATGAGAGCCTTCAGGCTGCCTGACACTTACGCAATGCTCTCTGAAGGCGTGAGCTGAAGACAAACAACCTGCAACCGCCAGTCCAGAGCTGGGGTGGAAAAGCACCACTCAGCAGGTGGAGTACGAGCCCAACCTCAGGCAGAGAGCTTGGCATAAGACATACGCTACACCAGCCCATCGTCCCTGCTGCTTAAAATAAACAGGGCCAGCTCATAGCGTCAATGTGTGCCAATGGGACGTGCTTCCAGAGGCAGTCCCTTGTATATAGCCAGCTGGCACTGTGGAGTCCACCTGAGTCACGAGTCAACAGGTTATTCCCTGTTAAGAGCACTGTGTACAGCTGTGTGAAGTGTGACCTCTTCTACATCAGCTGTGCCAACACACTAAAACTTTTTACCACATTTAAAGTCATAGTGAATTGTGACCAAAGTGTCCAGGAAGAAAAACAAAAGAAAATTACTACGTAAAGATGGAACACAAGGCCAGGTAAACTGTGAATGGAACATCAGGTAATGTCAGCGAGAGGATGCATGTGTGCACCAATACATGTACGCATGTGCGTGTGCAAACACGCACACACAAACACGTGTAACACATGCACAACCTGAGAGTGAGCAAAATCCACAGCCCTGCAGCTGTATGAACACAGTGGCCACCACTAAAACACTGTAGAGACCCTAAAATACAAAAGAATACTAATTTATGAAATAGTGCCTACTGAGGCAGGAAGCAGTAGGGAAGGCGTGGTTATCCACCATATTTGTGGTTAATGCTGTCACTTCACAGTTATGGTTTAAGCAGCTGACTGTGTAATTACATATCATAAAACTGACATAATGGTTATTCAGCCTCAGATAGTTGAAGGTATTGTTTACCTAAAAACATTACACACTCTTTTTTAATGTATCAATACTGCCCCCTTTAGGTGGGAACTGTTCAGTACCAGACCAAACTAGTAATGGACCAGTTGAAACATTATTATGATGTAATATCTTTGTTTTTTGTTGCTGGACACGCAGCAGTGTCCGAATTTATGCCATGCTCTAAATGTCAAAAAACGGTGTCATCTTGCATGCAGTGCAATGTCAGTCAGGCTATGGGCTGTAAAGCAGACAGAGCAGGCTAGCTTGGTAACAGAACACCACACTCGCCGTCACTCCATGAGGTCAGCAGCATGCAGCTGAAAATGACTGTCATACAGTACAATACACTAACATGCAAGACTAAAGAAGGCCACAAAGGAATGGTGGACTGGACACAATTATAAGGATATAAGCAGAACTTTAATATTCTCTACACTAACACCACCAACCCCAACCTTCACAACTGTTGAACAGTCACTATTATAGTAAATCTACACTGAACCTATGCTTCCAGCTTACTGAACATTTACAACAGCCTGACAGTAACTACTGTCTTTGTACTATATCTTTACAACAGCCTGACAGTTACTCTATCTGTAGTGACTAAGTGTCTTTGAAACAGCCTGACAGTAACTCCTAAATTGCACCAATTCTGTATTTTGCAAGTGGCTACTTACAACTATAACTTCAATAATATACTGACTCCTCAACCCTTAAACTGTACAGCATAGAAAAAAAAGCACAAGGTATGAATATGTTGCTGTTCTTTTATTTAGACACCCTTTGCCCTTCCCTTCTGTTCTTGCTGAGGGAGGCTGCACCAGGGTTTGTGCACGTTTGCCACATTTGTTTCAGTCCTCTGTGTCTATCTGACAGCCCTGTACTGGATCAGACCAGGCAGTACTGGAAGCAGCCAGATTGTGTCAGGACAGCCTGCGGTGGTGGGGGTTGAGGGGAGGGGCTCTGACAGCATGTGCCTCTCAGTCTCAGGGGATCACTGCCCAGACTCCTCCCCCTGGAGGACCAATCACGTGTCTATTTCTAGAAATGGGAGGGGCCAACCAAAGCACAGAACAGAGTCACGCAGAGCTCTGTTTTGCGTGCTCCACCAGTTAGTCTCTCAGTACAGCAGTTAAACAGTTTGGTTGAACACAAGAAAGCAGGCATCACACAGACTGGTGTGCAATAACATGCAAAGGTCCAGTGCATGCTCTACACGTGCTATTAAACAGAACAATACAGTGAATGTCATTTCTTAAATTAAACATCACAGAAATCTCACAAAGGCTTAACCCACTAACCTAAGGATAATGATTCTGCAAGAGGCTGAACACTAACCTGACCACTGAGATATACATGTGATAATGAGCACACAAAACATTCATAACTTCCTAGAGCATTCCTCCCTTTCTGGCATATACTTCAGCTGTTTGGTATTCAGCCGCTCTGACGGTCTTCAGCGCTGACACCAGTTGTCCAATCAATCCACAGACATAAATCATTTTATATGTGGCAGCCTAGTGTCACAGTGCCTCCAGAAAATAACCATTTTTAAGGCCTATTGCAGGTGCTTTGGTAATAATATAAAATAATTTCTACAACTGCAGTACCAAACTGAGATCAGCAAGAGTTCAGACATATTAACCTACATTTGACCAGATCATATAAGACAACCTCACAAATGTAATCTCTGTATACATCAAGCCATGTATGTGCAGAACATCCCACAAATAAAACCAAAAATAAACATAATCAGCAATGCCACATTTATAATGCTGGTATTTGTTTATGGTCCTGAAGCAGCATTAAACAGGTTCATCCAACAGCTGCTTGTGGTTTACAGTCTAAGGACTTTAACCCTATAGTTAGATCTTGAATGGTGTCCAGTCATCATATGCTAAAATTTTACCAGGTACCATCTCACTGGCAGAAATTACACAGAGCTGGCCCTGGGCATAGTCCATATAGGTAAATGCTAGGCGTGCCATCCATCCATAGGGGTGCCACTGCAATGATTGCTGGTGAAATTAGCTGCAATGTAAGGGGCACCAGCTAAAATCTTGCCTAGGGCACTAAATTGGTCAGGGCTGGTTCTGGGTATAGTGGAGTATGGTGGGGGAGTGGGGTGGTCACTGAGATAGCAGGGGTGAGAGGATGAGGCTCGGTTGTGTGTCTCAGTGCCAAACAGGCACAAACTGGAAAGGAGCAGCACTGGAATCTATAGTCAGGGAACTGGAAACAGCTAACTTTGAACCGAGCTTCTGTGAGGCCACTCTGTTTCATTCCATCACTCACAACTCCTCCCCTCGTCAATATGGCACCTGGCAAAAGCAGGTCAAGTATGCAGTGTGAAGCTCCTCCCCTCTGGAACTGATCAGTCAAACTGTGCTCCCTGCATTACTGGGTCAGTCACACTTGTCAGTCTTTCACAGTCTCCTTCCCCGTCAATGTGCCACTCCCCCTGAGTCTCCGCACCTGCAGTGCGGCGCTCCTACTGCTGACACTCTCACAGTCTACTTCTTCACTCATGTGTGACTCCAAAAGTGGGCCCGCTTCCCCTCCAAGTCAGTCACTCACAGTCACGGGGACCATTCCTCTTGACACTAACCATGCAGGCTGCTAGGGTGCAACGGTCACTGGTCAGCTCCAAGTAAGCCTCGGTAAGTTTTGGAGACAGGCAGCTCACTGAATACTTCGGTCTCTCCCCAGGATACCTGTGCTGAACTGCTCAGCCTGCTTCCTCTCTGCACATTTAATATGGCTGTCGGCAGTGATTTAAAGAGCTTTCAGCTTCGCTTTGCCATGCAGTTGTGACAGAGACCACAAATACGGAGGCAGCACACATGAAGCTATGAAGCTGCTTAACATCACGCAACATGCAAAAACATGAAAACAGTTCTGGTCCACAGCATGACTTGCATCAGTCAGTCAGAGCTCAACGCACACGAAGCTCAATTGCTCAGTCCTCAAACTGCAAACAATGCAGGGTTGGAACGCAGATTTAATTGAATAAAACATCTCAAGAAATGACTCCCACAAATTGTAGCACCGTAAAAAATTACATTTGTACTCTGCTATGAGTAAGTCCATTACAACTTTTAGGCAATAAGTGTTCTAGCAGGGCAGCTGCAAAATCTATTCTGCTGCACAGTATAATGGTAGTAAACACGTTCACGTGAATTCCCTTACAAACACTGTAAACTTGGATTTCTTTCCATTCAATAAAAGGACTGAAGAAGCACACAATACACAAACTCGTGACAGATAACTAGCCAGTTTGTACGTTATAAACCCTGGGTCTCCTACTGACAGGCCAACGTGTGAACTTGTTTCTGTCACACAAGTTTCTAAAAATATAGGCTACGGCTTTGAAACTCCTACAGTCATAAAAACGACTGTCACGAAATTTTATTCAATTCAGTTTATTTTTATATAATATATTTTTTTATATTATAAATTTCACAAGTTGACTCAGAAGCGTGTTACAGAAAGAAATTGATTTAAAAAAAGATATTACAGAATTAACAACGGGCGGATTATTGAAATTAAAGATAGAGCCAGACAAAGACGGAGGAGAGGATGCAAACGACCCCCCTGTCTTACCTCTCGGTAGCGAGGCGCTGGGGATGCCACGGGACGGGCCAGGTAAAGACTGCACTTCAGGAGGTGCCGTCGCAGCGTATGCTGGCGTGACTGCGGAGCCAGGCGGCGTCACAGTGGCACACGCAACAGTGTCCGAAGAAAGTTGGTTACCTGTCATATTAAATGTGCTCTGATTAAATGGAGTTTCAGAAGTCCTGCAAAAAAAAAAATAATAAAATAAAATAAAAATAATAATCAGAATACTTGGTAAAGGAAAAGTATATCTATTTGCCAGTCTCCAGCATATATAGGCTACGTGTATAAAAAGTCCAGAAATATCTATGATATTGTTGTTCAGCATAAAGACAACTCCTTTTATAAAGACGTGAACATTTCTCGTATTGCATGGACGTACAAACGTTAAAATGAATGGCTTGACTTCTTGTGTTCCTTTAATTCGGAAGCTCCGACTTTTTGAAGTGGGCGTGCACAGGCGAAAGAGCCAAGCCACTCGACAGCACGAACGCGCGGGGAATTCTGCAGAAACGATCGCCCAAACGTCACAATTTAAACAGACTTAAGATTTTTAGGACAACAAAAGATATCTTTTTAAGACAACAAAAGATATTAAGATGCAAAATGCATTCTCTTCCATTATCGGCTGTAACCGAATTACAAACCAAGAGTAAATTGTGAAGTGTTCCCCCATGTATTGACACGTAAATATTAGCGCGTATGTAAATTGTTTATGATTGGTTGTTGCTGATTTTGTCAATGGCGATGTAGATAAAAGCTTGAAGTGGTCATGATGTTTAATAATTAAGCGAACAATGTTTCTAGACCCCGCTGTTACTGAATGGTCATTGGCACTCAGAGGACCTTAACGACATTATCGACCCAATACTGCTTTGCTTTCCCTTACTCTATTTCTTTACCACTTATCGCTTTCATGCATTATTCTTCTCGTCACGTTTAGCTCATATGAGAAAAGTGATGTTTGCTATGTGTCGTTTTTGTGAATGTGTGCTCATCATTTTTTATTATACCTGTCATGGGCCTAGTACGTTTCTTAGGAACAAATTAGAAGTAAGTCATATTACCTGGCTTAATGCATTATACGTATATCTGAACATACAATGCGTCTAAGGGGATTACATTAGAATAGGTCTGCAAATTAAATGAAAGTGTTTCATTGGGTACTACCTGAGTGGTTTGCACTTGAATCAGGTTTTCCAGATGTTTGGTCAAGCCTCTGCAAACATTACCTGTTTGCTTGTCCACATCTGTGAACAGTATTGCTCCATACCTGAAAGTTTGACAACATGTAAATTATATTGCCATTACAAAGATTTGAAAGACTGCATATTTGTGCTGCTGATTGTAAATGCTGTTTTGGCAGTCTTAAAAGTCTGGAGTTAATGCCAACATTGGCTTGTATTGCTGAGCAGTTCTTGTGCTGACAATATTAGTCGGGCATACTGTTTATTGCAGTTGCCTGCTTTTTCCTTTCAGTGTCCATCTTTACTTTTGTAGTTAAAATTCCGTTGGTCTGTTGAACAAATCCAGGACCACAGAAGGTCCAGTCTGTACAAAGGAGTTATTATTATGCAATTCTCAGATTCAGAACAATCCCCAGGCTGGTTCATGGGGAAATGCAAAGTGGAAAAAAAAGAAGAAAATCCAGTCTGTGTTATAAAAAGGGAAATGTTTTCTTTGCAAACTTTTTTTTTTGTAGGAGAGGGGTGGTAGCACTTCAGGAGCCAAGTTAAACTAGTATACTGCCATATTCATGTTGTTTTGTTTGATATGACCTTGTTGAACCAGAACTGAAACGTGCCACTACCAATGACACATTGTGGCATATTAAGCACATTCCTATTTTTCTGTTGTATCTTCAGTGAGATAGACTAACGGCAAAGTGTTACATTAGATTGTATCAGTTCCAAGGTGGCGATGTGATGATTGACAGGCCCGTGTCCAGCCGATTGGAAAGCTGCAGTTCCTTGCTATTTTAACAATCAACGTTGATGTATTATTTTTTTCTACATTTAAAAGAGTGATGATACATGAGTACACAGGTGTGGATTTATGATTATGTACTGACCTGCAAGCCCTTGGAGGTATCTGATTTACAATTAGTTCTCTCCTGCGGGTCAGCACACATGCAGAGAACAGCCTGTCAATGAACACTGACACCAGTGTTTAGTGCTGTTGCTGTTCTGTTCCCTGCTAAGCATACCAGTTCCTGAGCAGCATTATTTACTCTAAACACTGTGTTTTTGTCTTGCCTTTTTGCCAACCCCTCACCCTCTTCTCCTCCTCCCTTTGCAGCACAGAGTGTTTCCAGTGCCAGCCAGATCCAAGGAGGTATGAACGCATTTTTATTCCCAGTTTTATCGTCACATGTACACAGATCTGGACGCTGAACTTCTGTTTACAATGAGCTATTATGCCACTCGTATCTTTTTGTGCAAGAGGTCAAAGTCTGAAACATAAAATGACATACTGCAAGAGAAGGTCAAATTCACTTAAAAAAAAAAACTTAAGCACTTGTTACCTAACCATGTGTTTTTAATATAAATGTGAAATCAGTGCATGGTAAAACATGCGGGACGTGTCACACAAGTGTCATTTGCTCGCATACTCACGTGCAGCCACAAAGGCGTGGTCAGCTGACCCACACAGCTTGGAGTCTGAGCATGCTCAGTGAGCATTTGTGGAATTTTCCATCGTGGCCTTCAGCTAAACAGGGCCAGGGGCTCTTTGCTTACTCCCAGAAAGAAGAACTCCAAGTGAAAGTTTTTAATCATTGTAAATGTGACATTGTAGCTCCAGTCACTTCTTCATAACACATTTAAATGTCTCAGAAGAGTCTTGCAGATATCCTAGTAGTAAAAGAAAAACATTCTTTCAAGTCCTTTCATCTAGGTACTAACAAAGTATAAATTGCTTCTGTATTTAAAAGTACCACAAACGTTCCCCACAGAGATACTTGTCAACACCTGAAGGTTTTTGTTACTGTATAAATTCACAAGGTTGCTCCCTAGTTGTTTGTAGCCTTCTGGCAAATAATGGGATTAACTGGAATAGCAGAAATGAGATTTTTTTTTTTTTTTTTTAACCAGAGATGTGTTCTTACATGCACGACTGTTTACAGAGTTGGCCTTGCCTGGGTTTCTGTAGAAAGTCATCTGTTGTCAGTCTGCTAACATTTATCAGCTCTTTCCTAAGAATTCATAATGGACAAATTTCTAAAGTTAAAAAACATGAGGCATGACTATATTTACAGATAAGAGTTCTTTTGATTTGAGTGATGGGCCTCTGTATTGCTTACCGCAACAGGAAATAGTCTGGAAAAGAACAGGAAACAGTGGGGGTCAAAGGGTTTCTGTAGCTGTTGTTGTGACAGAAAAACAAGAGAACAAAAAAAAAAAAACAGTAGCAATGGCTGTGAACAATTAAAACTATTCAGTGAATGAAGCATAATGTAACTAATGTTCTTTCCATGGTAACAGGAGTTAAATTAGGAGGCAGGAACTGTATTAAGGCAGGAACTGTTAAGATTGTAGCAACAGCACATTTCAGTAGTGGATCTAGGAAGGGTTGAACAAACAGAGAGGAACAAGAAAAAAAGAGGCAAAAAAACAAAAAAAAAAAAGAGACTGATGACCAGATGCCAAACTGTAGAGGCAGAAAGAGCTGAGGGCAGGCCAAGGTACAGGCAGAAAGAGCTGAGGGCAGGCCAAGGTACAGGCAGAAAGATCTGAGGGCAGGCCACTGTACAGGCAGAAAGAGCTGAGGGCAGGCCACTTTAGAGGCAGGAAAGACCTGAAGGCAGGCTACTGTAGAGGCAGGAAAGACCTGAGGGCAGGCTACTGTAGAGGCAAAAAGCCCTGAGAGTAGGCTACTGTAGATGCAGAAAGACCTGAGGGCAGGCTACTATAGAGGCAGAAAGATCTGAGGACAGGCTACTGTAGAGGCAGAAAAGACCTGACTAGGCTAACAAATGACAGCAAACATAGCTTTAACCAGAGGCAGATCACACCTCATTTTGCCTCAGTTGACAACATGACAAAAATATTTCGCAGGAAGCTATAAAGAACAGGCAAGACAAAACAATCAATTAAGATACAAGAATCCAATGGCTATATTAATACATGGCCATTAATGGTAAACCAAATACAACACACCTTAGATACTTTATTATAAATACCATAGCTTCTTTATTCTAATTAAATACAATTACATTTGTCAGAAGAAATTATAAATTACAATTATATTACACGATGGTTCAAACACTAAAGTGTATTTTAATTCAGCCACGGTCCATGCAGTTAATTCTGGAGAATGCATTTTTCCGAAAAACTCCGAACTCCTTTAATGTCGAAAACGTATAAGTATTGTTTAAACTTACATTTTCTTATAATACCTGTAATATTTCCAGTTTCTTTTCAGATCGGTTCAAAATATCATAATTATTAACCAGAACGGAGTGGCGAAGAATATGGTAGAAGAGCGCCACCTGCTGACAAAAAAGACCCCAAGAAGAATATATGAGAAAAAAAAAGTACATGTCAAAACAATACTACCAGTAGCGTCCATTGTTAGAAGCACTGAGTTAACCAACATGCAATAAAATCCAACACACGTGAAGCTGTACTGCATTTCAGTTGTACGTCAGGCCTTTTTAAAAACTGTTTTTGAAGCTTGTCTCGGTTCGTGATGTTTTGCGTTTTGAAAAGGTCTAGCTAAGAAACCCTTGACTAGCCAAAGAAAGCCTTTCAAAGCAAACGACCTCTCTCTGCCAGCAAAGTACGGCGTTTGAACCAAATGTCTAATTCAAAGCCAGAAAACTACAAGAAGCGAGTTAAAGTAGCAAAAGGGTGGCGACAAAAGCGTTTTGAAATTAATGGAGTGGTAGATGACTCTTTTGCTTAACTCCAACAAAATAATGAACTAAGGGGAAAAAACATGGAAAGGAAAGGGAGACGCAAGATTTATCGTTGTGGGCTGGCACATGCAAACACCCACTGAAGCAATTAATTTCAATACATTTTACCGTTTTACGCACACAAATACACCCCCAATTAAAATTAAACTCTAGAAAAGGATGCAAAAACAGTTTGTTAGCGCTTATTAAGACGGATGCTAATTAATAAAGAGATCATGCATTACATTTGCGTTGACTATTTTTCCCCATTTTAAGGTAATTTTAATATTCTTGAATAATTTGCAGTGTGGCAAAACGTTTGACAAGTGATCTGTTATTACTCGTTGTAATAATGAATGCATACACACAGTAGACGACACTACTGCACGGGTTTACTTTCTAGAAGTATAAATTGAAAACTGAAACAGTAAAAATACAATATAACTCCGTTGCACGACATCAGATGTATATTGAAAAATTTCCCGGTAATTTCTTCTCCTTTACTTACAGTTACAGATCGGTCAGTAGTGTTGTTCAATATGCTGTAATTGCTGTTACTGGTTTCTACAAACACACTTCTACATCTGTGACTGAAGTATCATTAACTGTTATATTGCAGTTATATTTTCAGTAATTGCACGTAAGCAGACGTAAAACATTCCCCCAGGCTGCAACACAAAAACTCAAGTCGATTTTCCATTCATTATTTTAACCGCTTACTCCTGGTGAGGGTCGCGGGGAAGCCTAGAGCCCATCCCAGAGCACATAGGACGCAGGGCAGGGGACACCTAGGGCGGGGCGCCAACCCACCACAGGGCGCACACACACTACGGGCAATTTGGACATACCAATCAACCTAACCTGCAAGGCTTTGGATTGTGGGAGGAAACCGGAGCACCCGAAGAAAACCCACCAAGCACAGGGAGAACATGCAAACTCCACACACACACACACACACACACACACACACACACACACACACACACACACACACACACACACACAGACAGACCCAAGGCAGGGATTGAGCTCCAGACCTGCAGGTGCGAAGCAACGGTGCTAAACACCACGCCACCGTAAGTCAATTTTATTTATTTATTTATCTAATTGGGGGGGGGCGCATAAAAATGGTTTCACTACGAACGTAACCATGCAACTGTCACACTCGCCACACGGCTGCGCTCTTCTTTCGTTTGATTAAAATTGTAGTAGTGGATTAAACAGATCTTATCGAGAAATTTACTATAAGGATATTAACCCTTCAATTATCAGTGACATCAGCTGGAGTCATTTGTTAAAATACAATTTTAAGCAGTGCTGTAAAAATTTTATTACAAAAGTTGCATTATATTACAGAAGTATGTTTGAGAAAAAATGTGAATGATGAAAGTTTTTCTTTTTGCAAAAGTGTTTATTTATCTTTTAGTAACAAAAGTTTTACGCTGATTTTGATGGACGTGTATAGTAGCGGAACTGCTGAGTTAATATGTCAAAAAAATTTATATACTGTTTTACTTCCCGCATAAGTCATGGAAGGCTGGAAGTTAGTAACGAGTTAGTCATTTTGAAACGATTGATTGTAATTACAAAGAAGAGGGGATGACATTTTACATTTACATTTTATTTATTTAGCAGACGCGTTTGTCCAAAGGGACTTACAAGGATAATAGTACACGTGCATGTCACAAACGAGGTCAATCAGTATTAGAGAATCTACTAACAATAAGTGCTGTCCTAATATCACAGTATACCCAATTAAATCTGGCAATTGTCACACAAGTAGAGCATAAGCAACAGAAAATTACAACTGCATACACACTTTAAATCAAGTGGCCAACTTCGGAGTTACAACATGATGAGTAACATCATGGCAAGAGTTCATATTTAAGTACTAAAGTGCTCCCTGAAGAGATGTGTCTTCAGTTGCTTGTGGAATTTGGATAGGGATGAAGTCCTCAAAGCAAGCGGAAGTTTGTTTTACCATGTAGGCACCAGAGAGGAGAAGTGCCTAGGTTTACCAGATTTTAGGATAGGTGAGACCAGTCTCTTCCCACTGGCAGACCGTAGAGAATGGGAGGGGACACAGTTCTTGATACAGGACTGCAGGTAGACTGGAGCAGTCCCATTGATGGCCTTGTAGATCAGCATCAGGGCCTTGTATTTGATGCGTGCCTGGACCGGAAGCCAATGTAGTGAGACAAGTAGGGGGTGACATGTGTCCGTTTGGGAACGTTGAAGATGAGACGTACCGCTGCATTCTGGATTCTCTGGAGAGGATACGTAGCAGAGGCTGAGAGACCGGCCAGGAGGGAGTTGCAGTAGTCCAATCTTGAAATGACCAGAATGTGGACCAGAAGCTGGGTAGAATGTTCTGTAAGGCATGGTCTGATCTTCCTGAGAAAATGTGTGGGTACTGGTAGTCTGCTGATAAGTATTTCTTCCCAGCCAAACCCATGAGTCATCAGCCTACAGCAAATGAACTATGCTGTAACTATCACACTTTATAGGCCACTTTTTCCAACTCAGATTTTCTGGATTTCATGGTAACAAGTGGATGGATGTAGCAAGTGTCCAGACCTGCAGCTCAGGACTGGCTTGGGTGAGTCCATTCAGGTGTGAGAACAGCCATTTCACCTGCTCAGTGCATGCAGGTACAGTTGGGTTCAAGGCCTCGTTTGAAGTCTGATCCATGGGAAACTCTGGGAACAATGATGCGGGGGACAATGCAGTCTCAGTCCTGCTGGTCCCCAGAGTGCTGTCGCGGATCCTGGAGCGCCATCGTTGTGTGTCCCCTGGGGTGCCACACCCCTGACCTGGCAAGTGAGGCAGGATAATGAGGGGCAGATTGGTTTACATGGACCAGAGTGTGTGTGTGTATTGGTAGCAGATCACCATATGATGATGCTGTCAGTACCACACGCTGTTGAATTCTCATGACATCATCACACGGGAGACCAGACCTGAACCACAAACCTTTCAGTTCCTGCACTTGCCTAGTGAGCTCATTTCTGATGGAGAGAGAGGAGCCCTGTAACAGGTAGCGCTGACTGTCACAACGCAAAAACAGGTACAGCACATTAGCCAGTGAAAAAACGTATTTTAAAAAAAAAAACATTCCACTGCCATTCGTTGTTTTGATGCTGTCCAGAAAAGGGCTCCAGCCTTGCAGCTTCGTGGTTTCTGACACTGAAACAGCAGGGTGCATGATCTGCTTTAAGAAGCTTGCGCAGGCAAAGATGCCATAGCTGACGCATTAGTACAGACTACAGATGGTCTGACCCACAGCTATGGCATTAATTACAAACTAGACGAACACCGGGACACTTCTCTGGCTGCTTTTCCCAACACAATGACGTGCAAATGGGCCAGTTCTGTTCCCCCAGCAAGGCACTGGGTGGCATTGTCCATAGTGGTGAGAGATGGATGTCGGGTCTTTCACGGCATGAAAACCGGCCTGCAAAAGAAAAAAAAATCCGCTTGGAGGAAATCATGTGAGGAATGAGAAATGAAGATGGGGTACCAGAGATCGGCCAGTAAACAATGGACACCCTCCCACAGAGAGCATGGAAGCTGGCCTTTCTTCGAGGACACGGCCTCTTTCAAACGCTTTCAGTGATCAAATCACTCCTCGTCATGCTGGAGACCCCTTGCCTTAACCTTTTGTGTCCGCAAAATGAATTCATTAATCTGTCCCTTTACAGGAATGCCTGGTAAATTGCTACGAGGACCTTATTAGGATCATGCGTCTTTCAGCATGGTCCAGAGGCCAACACCTCTTCTTCGTTCTCAGACTCTGCGTGTTTCCGACTATCGGACCCCTCTTGGGTACGTGTTTGGTATCGTTGATATGTGAGATACAGCATTTGCGATACGTGTTTTTCTCTGGGTCGTGTTCTAACCCGGAGCCCCACTGTGGTTCAAACAGTTGAAAAGATGCAGCAGATGGTTTTCTGACTAGCATCGGCCTCTATGTGTTTCACAAAGATAATTTAATGTGATGGATCCTCAAGAGCTATGACTGTCTGGTGGATTTCTTTACAGCACATACATGTGTGCTCTTGTAAACTCTGAAGGTGTACAACACCAGTCTCAGGTCTTACAGCTGGCATAGGATTGTGCATTTGAGTCCCCCAGTTAAACCTCTGTTTGAACATGAAAGGAAACACTGTAAGGAGTCAGAGTGGATTCTGTAACAAGTACATTTAGATATTAATGTAAAAACAGTAACACTGAAGTGGTAAATTGTTAATGGTGACCTGTTAATGATTTTCTGTGACTGATGTCATCTTTAAAGGCCTGAAGTAGTGAGAGTTCTCAGTTGTAGAATCTAATATAGTCATATCTCACCTACACCCCTTACGGAAGGTGCGCCATATTGTGAAGATAGAGCCACGATGAGACGAGACTTAAGGCTGTGTGTATAAATTGATTTCACAAGTTTGACTACTGACAGATGAGTGATCCACTTTTTTTTGTCTTTTTGTTGGTTTAAAAGGCCTCTTTAGCCAAAGCCTTCAGTCTCAGCAGTCTATCTTACAGGGGCTTTCTTTACCACAAGGTTGTTAATGAATACGAATGCTGAAACTGTGCACCAAGTGACAATATGCACATGAGTCACTGTCTGGTGCTGGTGTATGAACACTCCTCTTGCCTTCTCTTCCCGCACCTCCCTGTGGCTCTGGATGCATCTGGTTTCCCATGGTGCACCACCAGTCCCCAGGTTTTCACGTACATCAAGGTCGTGAGAGAGAAAGACGTGGGTACCAATGCTTGGCTGTGCTTCCGGCCTTGAATCCAGCGAGTGTTTGTGGAGCTCGGAGCTGGGGGTGGGCAAAGGGGTTTAGTGGGACAGAGAGGTGGTGGGGACTGAGAGCCTTTCATTTTCCTTCAGACCTTACGAGAAGCCAGAATGAGGATTACCAGCCTAGTATCTCCCCACCCCCCCACTGTCCCAGAGGGGCAATTGCTGCTCAGCTCATCTGAGGGCTCCTGCCAGGGCATCCACCCCCCTACCCCTGGTGCTCAGCATGCTAATGATGGCCCTCTCAGGCCCTACGCAGCTCTGCTTTGCATATAAACAGGGCCTAAGCATTCAGATCCAAACTTGAATTTATCTGCAGGAATGAAGAAAAGAAGAACAATTAAAAAAACAGAGTCCATGAAAGGAAAGAGCTCAGTTTTCAGTGCTTGGACGCCCTTGAGACGGCTGGTGCAGAGCCCATCGCATTAGCATGCTTTGGTCGTACACCCCCAAACAGAACCCCTCAAAATGGCCTGTTTGTTTAGCGAATGGCCAGGCCTGGCACCAAACCCTGGGGCCCACAAGCATCCCTCCTACGATATCTGCTTTCTACTTTCTCTTTCTTGGTCTCCAGGAAACGTTGCTGGCTGAGCACATTTGTGGTTTTTTAATTTTTATTAAACAATGTTTTGTAACCCTTGAAAATGGTTCAGATCAATCAATTCGAACAAGTATTCGCAATCACATGTGAGTACATCCTGTTAATCAGGGAATCACTGTCCCATTAACCTTAATTTTATGGGTATTCACAGGTTCAAATTAAACCTGGTCTCAGTTAAAAAGAGTGGCTGTGTGGATGTGTTTTCAATTTTATAGATGAGTATGCAGTACCCACTACACATCACATTCAAAGGGTTTCATTAAACTTAATCAATCCAGCAGTCGTCACCATTTAAACCAATCACTTATAATTTCAACTACAAAAAGTCAGAAGAGCTCTGAATGGCGCTATGAAAAACCTTAAAACCAGAGTACAGCATGTTTATGTAGGGTGGAGCTGCATTGTACAGCTGTTGGAATTCAGCATGAGTAACACGAAAAAAATTCAATTATATGTATATATTGTGAATATAAACAGTGGGCACTAGGACACATTCTGTCAAAAGAGTCACATTCTGTGTTTTGGGCTATAGTGGCACAGTAATGCAGTCTGGGTATATGTTCTTCAATGAAGAAATGCATTTTTGATACTTGACAGGTGTGAAACTTTAATTTATAGAATGATCATCTACAAGTTAAGGCATGTTTTCCAGCTTTTACAAAAAATATAATGCTGAAGGCAATGCACAAGCATTAAGTATGCATTCCAAGAACAGCTTAAAGGGCACTCATAGGAAGTAACAGCAGCCTTAAATTAAAGGTATTACACGGAAAAACCAGAAATTAAACCAGACCTTGGCATCAAGGCTCACGGACCACACCCGGCCCTTTGCCTGTCCCTGACCAGCCTGTGCTAAATCATTAGGAAATAAGGAATTGAGCAAAAATAGTGCACTTTACCCAACCTTGCTGCTTTTATTTTGAAGGCGACAGCTTCCCCCACACCCCAATTATGCACGTTCGGGCCCGTGCGATGTTTGCAAGAGATGCTAGTTGGCTGTTAGCCCTCAAAAATGTCAGCTCCTGATAAAAAAAGAAAGGTCGATGCAGAATGTAGAGTTTTTAACAAGACATGAACTTCTAATTATTTATTTACTGAAGTCAAAGGTAAAGCTGTGTGCTTAGTGTGTGGAGATTAGGTTCCTGTGTTTAAGGATTACAATTTGAATCTCCATCACAATGCAGCGATTAGACTACAAGCAGAATAGCAGAAGCACTTCGTATAAAGTTAATTTAATGCTGGTCTTTGAAATACTGCAAAATGCATATTTTGTTCAAAATTGTTCTTGTCATTGTTAATTAAATGATGATTTGATGTTGGCTTTTATACCATGCCTGTTTCATATTTTCATTGCCCACTTGTAATATCTACTCTTACCTGTAGAGGTTTATCCAAACTGTATAATTTAAAGTTTTTTTATAGAGTGATAAAATGAATATTAAGCAGAATTGAGTTCAGCCTACTGGCTGGAGCCTCCACAACAGGCCCAGTCTTTAATGTGACCCCTTGGCTAAATTAATTGCCCACCCCTGAATTATACATTCAATTTAGTATTCTGAAAGTAAATTTTTTATTAATTAAGTATTAAGGAAATCACTCGAATCTCATACATAATTTTCAGAGAACTAAGAGCAATCACCATGACTTCAAAGGAATTAATAGTGAATTTACAGAGCATTCATTATGAATTGAAGAGAGGTTACAGTGAATTTACAAAGCGTTTAACAGGATTTTAAGGGAATTCATTATGATTGTAAAAAGCATTCACAATGAATTCAAGGTAATTCATTGTGTATTCACAGAGCATTCTACACGAATGCAAGGTAATCTGTACTGAATTATGAGAGCATCCTTTGTGAATTCAAAAAAAGTTCACAGTGAATTTACAAAGAAGCACCCAAGGCTAACTGCTCACACATACTGTACTCAGTCAAAAATCTGTATGGGTTTGGGGGGGGGGACTTTGTAGAGTCTATAGCTACCCCCCGGCCATAGCCATAGCACCCTCTAAGCGCCTGTAATTTCTGCAGTTTGTTTAGAATTTTTTTTATTTTAACGATTGAATACTTTAATTTCAGAAAAAAACATATATTAGTAAAACAATCCAGTTATTTTAGCTAAAAACACAAAGCCAGCAGGTGTGTCGGGAGTGTTGCAGTGCAAACTAAAGTGGGGCAACTGGCACACGGGAAACCCTAAATTTCAGAGCAGCCTCCCTGAAAAGTCAAGCAACCCCATAACATCAGCAAAAATAAATCTGCGACACCACCCCTGAAAAGTTGGCCTGTAATTCATACAGAGAATGTTTTTTATATTTAATTAGTTACTTGAATTTCTTTGCTGTTATAGTGCTCTGTTCGGAAAACATCTTCTATTAGGTGACACATCCTTGATCCATGCTGTGAAACACACAGAGGATCATAGATACCGTTTCAGATGCTTGTGTATCACAGATGTAGTAGCCTTTAAAACATTTCATTTACAGACATTCTGGGTTATCTCTAAGGGTAAAAGTACTGCTTTAAAGTCTACATTCTAAAATATTTCAAACTCTAAGGTGCCCAACAAAGAAAATACAGAACAATTTACTGGGTGACATAATCCAGAGCTGGACACTATCCAAAATAATCTGTTTAAAAATCTTCTAATTTTTTCATCTTTGTTCTCCCGTACGTTTAGATTTCCACATGTCCACGCCCCAAGGCTGTTCTGTGTCACCCACAGGAAATATTCCTTTAGTTTGGTTCACAATAGATCTTTCAAAACCTACTCGTTTTTCTCTGACTTTGTCAGCCCCATAAATTAACTTACATGCTTTGTGGCTGAATAGAGGTGTCCAGAGAGGTCAGTGGAGGTCACGTGCACAATCCTGACCACATGACGAAGGACATGATTGTGCTATTCCTGTCCGAACTACAGGACAGTCACTGACACGTCTGGGAGTGTTTCCTTCTTCATATTTCTTTATTTGAACAGTTGTACTGCTTGTTTATAGTGGTTGAAACATAAAATTTCATCTTTATATTAGCTATGCTGCTGTCTTGATTAAAAACATAGTAAATAATTACATCAGTTTATTTGAAAAATTGTACATTTGTATTCATGTCCTCTGGGTACAGCTACCACCAAACGTGTCATCGTTATATCATTTGTCTTTGGAAAAAGTTACAAATCAGCAAGCTAGACTTTTTTACTGTAGGTCTCACTAAAAGTTATTAGCGACCACAAGTTTAACAAATTTTATAAAAATCCTGGAAAAAATTGCTTCCAAAAAACTCACTTTACACACTAAACAACTGTCTCACTCTACTGAACCATTCTGAAAGAACATACAATGAATTGGAAGGGCTTTTGTTTGTGTGTTTTGTGAATGATGCGGTGCAGCGCATGTGTAATGTATTCACATTCCTAACACACAAAGCAGACGTGATGACGAAATGGCTTTTCTCAGATCTATGTTGACCCATCATGCTGTGTTTATACCACTGCTCACCACCGGCAATGAAGAAGCTCAAAGGAATAACAGGCCAGGGATTTAATCCTTTTCCTCCTGTATCCTGAGAAATTCCATGCACAGTGCTTTTCATTCATATCCGACATCGGAATGTGGGAGCTATCTATTCCCCAACAACTCATCCCCCTCTCAGGGTTGATCAGGTCCCATTAACAGTGGGATCCAGGGAACTGGGTAAAGGACATGTTAGCTCCCCACCCCACAACGGAACCAGTGAATTAATAAAGGGTGCAGTTAAAAGCCTCTATACAGATCAAACTAGGGATTTGGTTTAAACCTCTTAATGTATATGGGACCTACAGTACTGGGTTTAATCTCCTCTCAAGTGTGTGAGTTCCTACTCAAACACCTGGACATACCTACAAAACACCTGGATATACCTGCAACATTACCAGATGTCAGTTCTGGATATTGAGTATGTAGCTGACAAGAAATTCACACGAAACTGGCACATAACTAGTACGTAACTGGGACCTAGTGTTACTGCATGTACATTGCAAGGTCTCAGCAGTGAGTGCTTTGTCAGCACATGCTTGACAACACCAGTCCTTCAGGAAACACCACTGTTCCAGTCTCCATAATGGGAGAGCTGAATTACAGCTGTGCTCAGGAACTAGAGGTTCCCACTGTTAAATGGAGATCAGTGATTGATCTGCTGGGAAGATAGTCTCAAGATCTCAGGCTGGAGGGATGCTGAGATCAGGACTTCTAATTCTAGGCTTGTGGATCTTCTTAAACTATTTTTTGTTCCCCAATTTAGAATTCTTCATACACCCAATCTAAAATTTTAGATACTTCCAACAAAAATTAGAAAATACAGGATGAGATCCCGATGCTCTTTACAAACCTGGTATGGATCAGAATGTATAGAAGGAAGTGAAGGAGTGTAAGGAATGCAGAAGAATTTGAAATCACCATCGTCAGCTCTACTCCATCCATGGGAATGCCCAAAGAAGTCATGGTCCAGATTTCATGTAGACTATGGACAGTTCTGTGTCTGCTGGTAACCATGGCTTTTTTGCTGCAGTTACCTTCCTGATCCCCAGCTCCCCGTGTCTGCCTAATCCCTTCCTTTCGTCTCCTGTATTATCCTCATGTTGTGTTTGTTTAGGATGGCTTTCTCTTGTTCTTTGGACCTCAGTTTTGTCTTTTGACCAAGGTTTCTTGATTGTGTGTGGGGACTTTGTTTGCTACATTAAACCATTAGTGTTATTTTATTGTGTTATTCTTCTTACACACTGGAAAAACACGCTAATCAAAAGCCTGGCCACTGCGCTTATGTTCTATTTTACTTGTTATGGAAATAACATCAGAAACAACTGCCAGACCAATAAAATATGTGTATCTAACCTGGGTACACCTGCTGTTCTGTTCCAACTTCGTGTCCTTAAGTAAAAAAAAAAAAAAAACATGCAATCAAACCATTTACAGAGGTTTCTGTATGTTTTTTATCCCTGATTCTAACTTATGAGTTTTCATACCCTTTTAGCAGAATTCTCTCACATGATTTGGGGGTTATGCTATGCTATGTATGTATTTGCACTCTCATTTGTATGTGGTCTATGATCTTGCCCAGCTCTCTTGTGTTCGGCCCTGTTCTCAACTCATGGGCGGCCCCCCCCCCGCCCGGGGGGGGGGGCGGGGGGGGGGGGGGTGGGGGGGCGGGGTGGGGCGGCAGGAGGGGGAGGGGGGGGGGGGGGTGGGGGATGGGGGGGGAGAGGA
>JABJVR010047473.1:0-27513 GCA_025773905.1 Chitala chitala | reverse complement strand
TCTAAATGTTTTGTAATAGTGAGAACATTTATAGAGAACCGCTGGAAACACACCACCTGTAGGTGTTAAACAATGCCACGCGAAGAAAATGTTAATTGGATTTAGTTTAATGTTTTTCTAGGCTAGTAGTGAGTTGAAAGCTAGCCTATAATTATTAACACCTTGCGTTTCGTAATACTATAGCAACTGTTCGGAGTTAACTTTTAACCATCGCACAGTGAAAACGATTATTATACATGCACTCAGAATAAATATGACTATTTACGAAACTTGAGTTAAAATAATATATAAAGTATTTCTTTACTTCTCACATTAGACTGCGATCGCTTTTAAAATATTCAGACCTTGTGGCTATATTTGCTTTTGTATTTCAGCTCCAAACACCTGTGTAAGTTCACAGCCTGTATGGACAGTGCGTGGAGAATCGCTGATAAGTTGAGAAAACGCTTTTTAAAATTACCGCTGATTTTCACACGTCATCAGATCAGGCAGTTGAAGCGAATTTTCGTAGGTATCTAAGGGCAGTATTGGAAATAACACCTTAGTTTTTATTTTCCTTCTTTTTCAGTCTTTACTTTAACAATCCGATGACAGCATGACCCGCACGGGTGTTTTCCCCCCCATTTCTTCCTAACACCACACTGAACATTTGTTAACTAAACAAAGCGCTCTGACGTGCGTCCTTATCTACCACCTCTTGGAAGTTCTTGCTCAGTGCTCATGCGGTCTGCTGGCAAGCCAGGTTTAAAATCAGAGGCTTCATTTGTGCCCGAAGTAAGACATTTGCAGTTCGTGACGGATGCCGACATTCACCACCCTGAGTTTAACGGCAGGTGTGACAGAGTAAGAACAGCTCACAGAGGCAGACCAGCAAAAGACCTACAGTTTTTCCCTAATTTGCTTTCCTGCTAAAGAGTATTATTTAAATGATTGCAAATATGTTAAAATGCAGTACTTTGCTTGAATATCAACGTTGCGGTGCACGTTTTCTCGTACATGTGTGGGGATCAGATGAGTTCTGACAGCATCACTCCTGCTCCAAAGAGCTGACCAGCCAGCAGAGATGATTCGCTGGGATTTATTAGTTTTTCTTGCGTTTTGGTGCCCTTTTCAAGTAAGTACAGTATGTTATGCGTAGTATGATTATATATTTTTGTTTTGCTGTACGTTTTCTATGTGGATATATTTTGGTGCTTTTTCTGCACAAGTAAACATTAGTAATAACAGAACAGAACCAAACATTTTTGGACAAACAATCTGGTTTAAAAGAAAGGTAGTTTAGATTGAATATCTGATTTATGACGTTATTAAATATCCTATGCTAGTGTAATTTATCCGATTAGCTTTTCATGTGTTATTAATGAAAAGAGCAACATTTATTTTGAACTGTTTACTAACACAAACAATATAGAGAATTTTGGAAAGTTGTGTATTTCAGTTTTATTTGTAAAAATTTCAGAACAAAATGTATACTGGGATTTTGGTTCTTTAACGTATTGCAATTATTAAGAAGAAAGTAACGACTTTGTGATAAAATTGCTTCGGTATGACGTCTTGTGAATCAGTCGCAAGTTTACCTCGTTACGCACGAACATTGAATTCGAAACATACCAGTTTGGACGAATAAAAGGCTGACTGGCCATTTGATTTTAAGATTTTAAACTTGACGACGATCCATCTGGAAAATACTATAGTTTAGAATTATTTGTTGTCACTAATAAATGTAAATCGAGTGGCAGGATTAGGTGGGTTTTAACGTTGCCATAGGGGCAAAAGTGGAGATAAAATTGTTATGCGCAATAAAATTACAGGACAAGATCTAAAGTAGGTCGCAAGTAATTAAAACATCCCAGATCCACTCAGCTGAGACATGAATCATATTCAATTACCTCTATTTACATGGAAGTACCGACATACATGTGTTACTGTAAGACAAAGACTTGCAGGGTTACAGAGATATGAATGAATAATGAAATCCAGGTCTCCTGGGGTACATGGGAAGATTATCTTAAAGATGCAGAAAAGAGCTCTTGGTCTTGGTCCCCAGGGCTGATGCAAAAACCTAAAAGGGAACAAAAGTAAAGCCTAAATTGACTCAAGATGAGTCTGAGCACTTAAGAACTTGGTTGAAAGTGCTGTGTGTTTTTAACTGTTAAGGTTCACAATGGTTTAAAAGCAGCTGCAGTGGCTCAGTGTCCTTTTTGCTTTACTACCCTGGCGCTGTGAGCCTGAATACACACAATGTCAGTGTATTTGTGTGTTCATCTCATTTTGTGTATATGTTGATTTCTTTTTACCGTTCTTACACTTTTCAAAGTCGCAGTGCTTAATTTGTCTGTCGTGGCTACGTAAAGATCTTGAACATTGGTGCAATCCTCTCCACAACTCCAGCACCAGAACAGGACACCCCTTGTCTACAGGACTCAGAGAATTTAATTAGTGTTTGGTTTACGGACTTAAAAGAAACATTGTTCCAAGTCTAAAAATAGATCAGGTGCCATAGAGTCCCAGAGATGTAGAAATGCTGTTCTAATTCCGCCAGTTCCACAGCAAGTTCAGTGGTTGCTTCTGGGCTTAGTCCAAAGATGTGGCACATCCCTCACTTCAGCACTGTAAACAGCGTGCCAGGCTGTGTGTTTATACGCTGAGCGTGGCACTTACAGAACTGCATGTTGCGCACGCTCCCATTCCTGGCATCAGAAGTGTACGTGGACTTTCATGGTAACTGATGCCTGGGAGCCACTTGTGCGTCGCTCAGCACATCATGGTTTTGTACGTGTGAAAAAGCAAACTGTGGGGTCATTCTGTATCAAGTCACCCAGATTGACACGTTTTCAAATTGTAATTGCTGTACGTGGTTGACAGTTAAAACATCGTTATACTCGACACACATCATGGAATATCATCCAGCCTGTGGTGTTGGTCAAAAATTGGACGATGAAAAGAGTATGTTTGGAGATGCTCTGGGTATAAAAAACAACACCACTTACAACAAAGTTGTGTGTCAGTTATTAACTAAACTTCATTATTTGACATAAATATATGATGCCTGATTGGGATTTTTTGGCCTTTGTCCCATTTTTGGAGCCTTGCAGAATAAAGGGAAAATAAGACCCAAGGCCTGAGATTCATTCTCTGTTGAATGTTACCTAGAGATACGAAATACCAGCGATGTTAGAAGCTAACACATACGTCCCCAAACAAGTGCAAGAATCCATCCTTCCAATCTCAATACTGTGCCACCAATTGCAAGAATATTGGCATGTATTCAAACAACAAAATAAAATGTAAGAAGTCCGACCCCAAAAGTGAAATTTCAACAGGATAATCATTCAACCCAGGCTGTCTCACACAACAAATATAAAAACTCAGATTAACAGGAAACATTGTAAATCATGGCATGAATATGAGTAATTTCTTTTCAGCATTTTTATTAGACATGTAGAGGTTAGAACCTGTTTGTTAGCCCATGTAGGTACAGCAGCACCCCTATTTACTGCACACTCGTGTGTATGTCTCAGATGTTAACTATACTTTTTCAGTTTAGGAACTGTTTGTTTTAGGAATTTTGGTGTAAATCTTGTAGAATAATGAGGAAAGACGATACGGTGAATTTGAGGTCTGAAATTGATTCTCTGTTAAATATTATCCAGAGGTAGGAAATATCCGCCATGCATGATGATTAGAATCTGAGATGTATGTCCCCAAACTTAAGAGACGATTTCACCATATATCTCAAACTTGTATTGAGCTAAAATTTTGAATTTGAGCATACTTCTATCAGTAAATTTTTTCCCCAGCATTTTCTGTGACAGAGATCTGGGGACCCCTTGGTGATTTGATATGGAATGACCTTGTGGTAATTTAAAGTTAATTCTAAAAATTACGATATTCAGTAACATTTTTTTAAAACATTAGTAAAGTGAAACAATTTTTTGTACAGAAAACAGCCTATTCATATCTACGGCAGTTAGTGTGAACATAGTCGACATTGTGGCTCAGGAGCAGAGAATGCAGTGATGCAGAGTGAGACATGGGGATGGCAGTCGCTGCCACCTCAGTTAAAATTCCTTATTAAAACCAAGAAACTGTATCTATTACAACAAAACACACAAGTGGACCCATCTGAGAGCCTCTCACATGTCTACGTCTAACCAATACCTAAAGCAATTCAGTATTCATTTAATAGTCCCTCAATATTCATTAAATGTACCCAGCTCACAATACTGGGGCAAGTAAGTCACCAATTTACCTGATTTTTTTTGTTCTTGGAAATAATTTACTTCTTGTTGTTTGCAGTATGTATAGAACTACGTTCTGTCTTTGCACTCTGTATATACACTCAACCAGAATCCCTAACTGTACACAGGCACGATGACATCATTTCCAAATGAGCCACAGTGTTGTTGAAGTACAAGAGTTATTAACTGAAAGAAGCATTAAACTGACACAAAAGTATTGCTACTGCAAATATGTAACAGACAGATTTAGGTTGTGGTCTCTTTTGAGTTACTTGAATTGGCTGAAACAAAGTGATGCAGAAAAACTAAATTCAGTAAGTTCACTTAACAACTAAGAGTTTGGTAAACATGACATGTTCTATGTGTTGGAGGCTTGATTGATTACCGCCAGGTTTTATTTATTAATGGAGTTACATCTTTTGTTATATTAAGTAAAAATATTCAGTTTTTGTTCTTGCAGTTGTAAATTTCAATTTTATAATTGATTTAGAGCTTTTTCATAGATTTGCTTGAAATTAGTCAGTTTTTGTCAAACTAGCACAAACCACTTTGATCTTAAATATAAACTTAAAATTTATGTTTTTAGATTAGGATAGGTTGAAAAAAAAATATATATATATATAATACACACACGAGTATATATGTATATATATCGTAAAGGTGAAACAATTGTTATAAGTAGCTTGTAGCTTGGGAAGAGCTGAAAAGGTGAAAACCTCCTACATTTAAATGGGACTTCAGTGATGTGCTCATCTTTATTGATGATGATATAAAGTTACTTATATAGCTGTTGAATTAATATTTTTTGAATCTTGCTATAGGCCTTTTTACAAAGTAACCCTCTCTTATTTTCACTAAAATGGGTTGTAAATAAACAGATATAGTATTATTTTTATTTATTTAAATCAGGTTGCTCTGTATTTTAGCAAACAAGATATCAGCTGGGTACGTAACATATGCCTGACATGCTTTTCTCTCACTCCATGTAGCAGCACACTAACTTTCACACTCTTCAGTTGTCACATTCACTGGAGCGGAGGTGAGGTCATGCTGAGACCTGCTCGGGAGCACTGAGGGGACAAATTGTTATTAGTCTTTTTGAAAAAGATGGGTAACTTTCAGATGGTGTGATGGAGTGTAACAGTTAGGACCAGATCACGAGTTCAAAAGGTGAAGGAAGGTCTGTTTGTAGAGAGAGTTTTAATACACAGAGCAAAACCAAAACACTAAACAAAAATGCCACCGAAACAGAAAGGCAAAACACGAGAACCAGGACAGGAACAGGCATAAACTACCCTAAATGAACTAAGATTACAGTGCACAAATACCAGATTAAATGTAACACCAGAAAGACACTTAGCAATACCAACCGTTAGTATTCAACAACCAGCAGTGTCCCTGATGTCAGACCTACTAAGATCTCAAACAGGAGCTAAGCAGCAGCTGAAAACATCCACAAAGGCAAACAAGCACACCGGGAAAACAAGAAAAGGTCACAAATAAACCACAAACACCTCAGGTAGAACGTGACAAGAAAATAAGATTCAGCTCTCAAAACTCAGTTTTATGAATTTTAAAATGTATCTGTTATCCACTATTTGTGTAAGCTTGACAGCTGGGTCTGAGCTGATAAACTGGAAATTACCTGCATAAGAATGAACACAGTTCTGATATGTAAGTGAAAGCTTGTTAAAATTTACTAATTGAAGTTGGTCAAATGCCAAGCTGTATAAAAGGCTAAAGTTGAACTGTAAACCAAATAATCAAACACAGTGAAACACATTGCTTTGTAATGGGTTGGTGACCCACCTTGGGTGTCCCCCCACCTTCTGGGATAGGGTCCAGGACCCCCACAACCCTGAACTGGACAAGCAGTTTGGTAATGGATGGATGGATGGATGGATTGTAAAATAGAATTATTTCATCAGTCATGATTTGGGGTTTTTGGGATGAAACAAAAACATTGCAATCAGGTCTAATGTAAACTAAAACTTTATTGGTTCCTTTCAGAACGTGTTCTGTTCCCATTGTTTAAAATTGTTTATACATTTTAAACCTAAGACGTCACTGCCTGGCCCTGCACTAAAACTTTTTAGATATTGACATCTAGTTCTAATAGTGTTAGCAAATTAACACTCTCAAAATTCACTATAATGTTACAAGCTTAGACACTATAAAGTATAGAAGCCAGTACAGATTCAAATCTTGTGCTAACAAATAGACAAATACAACGTTGTATACAGCAGGTCAAACCATTGTAATTACAGTGAACTATGATTTATGGTCTGTGTAAGGCAGGCTAACATAATATATCTTCTGTTTGGATTTACATACTTAGACCCCCAGACATGTTAACATTACACAATTCAGAGAAATGTTTAGTTCTGTGCTTTTGTGTGCCAGTAATCACTGCGCACCAGTTGACCTTCCTGAACAAGACTAGTTTCCAGGATGTCACTCTTAGGGGCATAACATTGACGCAACATCAAAACTATAGTACCATAATAGGTATTAAGCTTAGATTTAAATACCAAAATTACTCAGAATTCAGTACAGAAACTGACTGTTACATTAATTACGGGATCCTGTGTATGAAAGTTTTATTACCAAGTTGAAATTTTTTATTTTAAGGAATAACAAGAAAACATTCTATATATGTAGGTGAGAGACGTGGCATGTGCATGGTAGCCAGTTCCATTCATTTGCAAGGTACATGAGTTTTGATTGCCTTATAGATTAAGTAAAAGCACAGATTCATACAGACACAATCCAAAATCTTGTGGAAAGCCTTTCCAGAAGACTGGAGGGTGTTATAGCCACACAAAAGGCGGGGGGGCTACTCCATATTAAGGCCCATGGTACCGGAAAGGGATGTTCAAGAAGCTCATTTGCTATTGATGGTCAGGTGTCCACAAAGTTTTGGCCACATAGTGTATGTATTGGAATTATCCAGTTCATCTCAAAGGTGTTCAGTATGGTTTGGGTTAGGACTGTAACATTACGATTTTACTTTAATGTAACTAACGGGTCTGTCTAAACCATGAAAAACAGCACCACACTCTTCTATCAAACTTTATAGTAGGCACAGCACTACTGAGTAGGTACTGTAGCATTTAATCTGCCAAATCCACATTTGTCCTTCAGACTATCAGATGATGATGTTTCCTATAAACTACTCCAGCCAATAACTGGCATTTCTCATCATGATCTGAGGTTTGTGTGCAGCTACACAGTCATGGAAACCCATTTCCTGAAGCCTATGACAAAACAGTTCTCCTGCCATTACTTTCTTAGACAGTCTGGAACTTGGTAGTTAGTGTTGCAGCCATGAACAGAGGCATTTTTGTGTACGACACCTTTTAGGACTCGGCACTGAGTTTGTGTGACCCTCCACTTTGGGACTGAGCTGTTGCTACTCCTAGATGTTTAAACTTAGCATTGTTAACAGTTATAGTCCACTGGGGCAACTCAAGAAAACCTTTGGAAGGTGGCATCCTATGATAGTGCCCAGTTTCCTGTCGTGTATTGAGACTGCATGACCATGTGATGTTTTATACATGTGTTACCGTTGGCTGTGGCTGACACTGATGGGCACACTAATAAGAAGAGGTATCCACATACCTTTGGCCATGAAATTTACCATATGGAGAGGAAACTGAACACCAAATGACCTCTTTATCAGAATGTTGGCCTCCCAGGTCAAACGTCCTTTTTTAATGTAGCTACACTTATCTGCTTTTGTAGTTTCTGATTCTGCTCATATACGTTTTATATATAAAGTCAATGTTCTCATGTAGTAGTCAATAATTCAAACTTAGTTTTGCTTATAATATTTTTTGGATAAAAAAGGCCAGAGAAACACAGTGAGAATTAAAAGAATTAAATGTTTTAAATATATTTTACTACAGTGCAGTGGTGTACATTTCATTTCAACGTAGTGGGGAACACATGGCATCATATCCTTTATATGGATATATAAACCCAGCATACCTGGAGATTGTGGGGACAGTTTGCTTCTTTCAAAACTTTGGGGTATGTGTTCCCCCAAAAATTTTCCGATATGCTACATTGTTATCTTTTATTGCTTTGAATTTTATAATACCAAAATGCTGCTTTATATAGTAATGTAGACTGAAGCGTCCGCACCAACAGACCCTTTTAGCACTTCGGAGAATGTTGCTTAGACGTTGGCACTTGGCTACCACCTAACATTCTACACATGCCAATTTCCAAACATATTCCTGAGACAAAATGTAAATGTATCTGTAAGATCATGTTATAAAAATTTGTGGCACTCTAGTAAAAAGGTTTCAGTGGAGAATTTTAAACAGTTGAAGAAAAGCAAACTCTCATGCATGACTGTTGTTTAGATCTCATTTGCAGTATCTTAGAGGGAACCTATGCAACATGCTAAGGAGTTATGGTGTATTTCCCATGACGTAAACAAAACGTACCTCAAGCTTTTCCAAAACTGGACACATGAGGGGAATGCAAACCATCCTGTCCCAGTGAGAGTGCTCCTGGCCAGGGCATATCACCTGTGAAACCCGATCAGTGATTTTATTTTAAAGTAAAGGTATATTTGTGCACCACTCAGGCCAGCGGGAGGCACCCAAACTGCCACTTCTTGTCAGACTTGCAAAAAGAAGAGGAAGAGTGTAACAGAGCACTGAAAAGTCGGCCGTGGACAGATCCTGCAGGTGAGGATTATCGCTTCACAGCACCAAACCGGCATAATAACAATAATTAGACAAGAAAGCCTAATACCAACACTATATCAACATATCAGATACACTAAGACAAGATCTCTTTACTTTTTATGTAATTATATTTTTAGTACCTTCACAAGTGTTACAAAATATACTGTACATGAATCTAGAAAACAATATCAATATTATTCAATGTAGGTTGGACAAAGGGAAAGTGTTATTACAAGGGAGGCTCCTCGTAGAAGCTAAACCAAATCACACTCTGTAAGGGTTTGATCTACATGTGGACTGTAGGGGGTTTTACCAGGACACTGTATGTATGTAGCTATGATCTCTGAGTGCTCTCTTTAGTGAGTTCATTTGGAAAACATAAGCGGTTTTGCTTAGCATTGAAATATACAGCATGCATCATGTTCTGCCTGTGGCGCTTGTGTTTGTGGTCATGCCCCTTTCGTTCTCTTGTCTCCGTCTCCTTGTTTTCCTCGTTTGTCAGTGCGAGTGTTTTCATTTGTGTTTGATTTCCTTTTGCTCACTATTTACGTTGGGTGTTCTGCCTTTTGTGTTGTCTGGTATTGAAGTCTAGCGGTTGTTGCTAGTTGTAGTATGGTAGTTGTACTTAGCTGGTGTTTTATCTTTCTGTTACTGTGTTTTGTCTTTCCCCAGTGCTCTCATAGTGTCTGAGTTATTGTTATTTACTACTGGTTTTATTGTTTGGTGTCCCTTAGTGTTTCCACTCTGTTTTGTAAAATAAGTTCTTTGCGTCAACACCTCACCTGCTGTGGTCCCTCTCTGCAACCGTGACTGTATGTTAACATAAAATATACACAATTATTGACAAAACTACCAAAGGAAAACATAGTTTATGAGACCATCTCCTAAATGTGATTGGTATTGCTGTTGGATAGCCTGGGTCATTGATTCTGAACCGTTTTATATGCTGCTGGTGGATTGTTGCACTATTAAAGGTAAACAGCCAGATGCAAAAGGTGTGTAGGAACATCTGGTGTTTTGTAACGGAATTTTCTTTATCACAACATCTGAATCATAGTCATATTCCTTGCCAAACTAATTGAGAAAATAAGTGCATTATAAGGTGACGTACTAATTTGTCATGATTTTCATTTCTATTACCAATTACATCAAGATCTCAAGATCAGAATTAAGAACTGATATAAAACTCAGTCCAATATACACAGTGGGCTGTCAGGACAAGAGTTAAAAACTGATGGTCTATGGAGTACAATAGAAAATTACTTTTAAAAACATTTTGTGGTGCTCTCAAATGTCTAACGCTATGTACCGGTTTCCACCTGTCCCATGGATTCTAAGGAGTTTAATTTAACAGAGCTGCTGTTATTAGCATGTGGACCCCTTACCACTCTGTTCGAATCAGCACTTATTTCCTCTAAATGTCGGTACCCCATCAGCATATTCTAATTCCCAATCAACCATTATTTTAGCTGCCACCAGGCCAGTTTTTCAATTTTTAATTTAGTGACTCACACATAACAGGCACCCAGTGTGAATGGTGTTCCTAAGAGTGCTGTGGAACCTGGTGATTTTCACTTATATAATAAGCAAAATTAATCAAGCCAGCAAGAGTGTCGAAAGAATCAGGTTGAGCGTGAGAATTTTTGAACAACCATTCTGCCTCCAGCTTTTTGAAATGGCAGCTTCAGAAATGACTTTGACGCTGGCAGTATGAGTAACTGGCAAGCTACAAATGTTTTCTTTTATTATTTTTAAATTATAAACTGCCAAATCATTACGTGTTCAGCTTGTGAAGTGGTTACGTATAAATAAAGACAGAACTTATTGCAGGGCACCAGGTTGCAAAAGGAAAGACTCGGGGATGCGTTTGAGTGGTTATACACTTTCATAATGGAGTACTCGCTCCCACGTTAGAGGAGTATCAGCTGACCTAAACTGAACTGGTGAAATAATTAGTGCTCAGTGCAGTGCAGTTAGCTGGAAGGCTTGCTGGTAAGGGATGCTGGAAACACAATAAAGGCCTGATTAAGGAGAAATGAGGGGCATGAAACGGTCATGTTTTTGAACCCTTTAGAAGCCATTCAGCCTGAAAAACAAAGTTTTAAATATTTACTGGTTGATTTAGAACTCTTTTATTACTTCATTAATACAGCTGTAATAATGTAATTCTTTATGCATAATATCTTGCCTTGTACCAGTAGTGAAATTGTGCAAAGTGATGGGTGTTTTTGTATAGGAGCTAAGGGATAATATAACAAAGTCTGCTGTATTTCTGTGCTATACAATGACTTTATTTATGAAATATTTCTGATTTGTTGCAGAACTGTGCATCCAGTTAAAGGCACTAAATTAGTGAAGTGAAAAAAATTAAAACTTTCATCATGCACTCGTATTGCCATAAATATGATATGCATCAGCAATTTATTGGTGCTTTGCTTTTAATAATTAGTTTTAAAGTTTGTTATAGGAATTATTTTGCGGCACAACACTTCTGACACACCAATGAGTCACACCCAAACCAGCACAGGATTAATTACTTTTTAAATAATGTGCACTTGCAAAATATTCAGTCTGATCACCAAATCTACCTTATCCCTCCTGATTGTAATTTCCTGTAATTTCCTTTGGGATTAGTAAAGATCTGCCAATCTATCTCAGCCACAAAGACATTGCAAGGTATTGCTGTTCCTGTGACAAAGAGTTCCAAATATTCAACTTATTCCACTTGCCTGTTGTGTTGCAGTTTCACAGCTGAAACCCAGTTCCTTGCTTCTTCCTGATTCTTTCCATTCTCCTCTCATCTTTTCCCTTCTGCATTTTCGTTTTGGATGGACTTCTTTGACTTTTTCGAGCCCTGGCTCTGTTTGAAGACTCTGAATGTTAAGAAGTGATATTGGATTCCTGTTTGGATTGATGTTTTGACCTGATTAAACCTTCCACTCTGTGACCAGACTTCTTGGTGCCAGGTTTGATTTAATTTACATTCATCCTTGCAGTGGATATGGAATACCCACCACACTTTGGGCATGCATTCAGCATCCTACTCTGGATGAAGCTTGCAGTTGTCAACATGGTCCACACCCAATTGTACCCATCCAGGTTTTTCCCACGGATGGCTGAGCCCTCATCAGCAGAAAGTTAATTGAATAATTACCACAGGATGCTGTTGCTTTGATCTGCCCGAAAGCTAAGATACTTTTTGAAGTAGTATTTAGCACCATATTGGAGGTTTCTGTACAGTCTACTTACTGGGTCTTGTGTTCTCACTTCTGTTCCAAACTTCTCCATCTCCGACTCGCTTCCTGTCATCAACCCCAGGTTTGCTGCCATTGTTGTATTCTTCTCAGATGGATCTCTCCATCTTTTTGACCCTTCATCAAAAGGGTCAAATCGATTACGATTGCTCTCATAATAAAGTACTTGCTCTGCAGTTGAATTATTGGGTATCTGTACTTGGGTCATTACAGTAAAGCCATTAGAGCAAAGCAAAACTAGGACCAGACAGCATGAGCTGAACAGCTTTGTTTATGCAGTTTTGCAAAGATATAACAAAAAATGTTAATGCTAATCTGTGCCCTGTACCAATAACCAACAAATCAGTCATAATTATCATTATTCATTTAGACTTATTTTCAAATTTGCATTCTGAATTTAATCATTTCATGTATTAAATGCCTTTGGTTATTTTGCATGAAATCATATATTGTTCATACATTTCCTGGATCACATTATTTTCTGCCAATATCAAGTCAGTATAGGAGTAAATTTCCTTATTTGTCAGTAAATATTGTATTGCATAAAGGTTGTATATTTTTTTTCTAGTTTAGATGATGAATTAATTTGCACAGTTCTGCTTTACCAAAGTGCATTTGTTTTATATTGACTATGCAATTTTTTTTTCTGATTTGAGAAATTTGCCTAATTTGTGACAGGATTGTCAAATTATAATGAGTTTAAATATTTGTAATGGCTAAAAAAATGGACCATGGCTGCTTATTCTATATGTTTTTAAGTTTAACAAAATTACTGTTACTTTCGCAGGGTGCAGAGGAACATGGGATAACATCTCTTGCTGGACCCATGCAAACACTGGAGAGACGGTTACCATCGCTTGCCCAAATGTCCTCAAGAACTTGTTCGGTAGAAACGGTAATACTAGTTTAGTTCTTCTGTATTTCCTGGTGAAATGAAGGTCATGTAATGCTGTGTGGGTTGAAGTACTTCTGTTCATCCAGACATATTACATATTATTTCAGTTCACTTGTACAACACAATGTTTTGCAATATTGGGCAATACTTGAATTTCAAAGTAAAAACAAGTTTTTACACTATCTGATGACGATTTTATTTTGTACAAATATCTGTCCTAGAAATCTTGGGCCATCACAGAACACCCACACATTCACATCTATGCACTGTCACCAATTTATGCTGTGCTGTGTGCCAGTAGTTCATTTTTTTTCCTTACTCATTATTTTCTACAGTTGGGCAATAGGCTTTCATGGGAAATCTCAATTGCTGTGATTGAGTTACTTGTTAATTACTCAGGTCCCAGGCAGTATTAGCCTCCCTTTCTCTCAGGCTTAGTTACCATACAGGCATACTGTATGTACTCCAGTGTGGGCTCACATTTAGCACGAGAACGCTAAACAGCACATTTTAATCTTGTACAGCAAACTGCACGATTGTATCACCCTTTTTTCATAGAGTGTTTCATGCTGCATTAACTTTCTACAACAGTGTGTGTACTTAGAGAGCATAACAAAGCTACAGCATAACACATTTTACTGTTGGATATGTTGTTTCACTGTTCACTTTGTTTATGAAGTACACCTTTCAAAAGCAGCCTGGTGGCTCGACTGGTAGAACATCAGGCTGAGATGCAGAAGTTTCCTGGTTTGAATCTCAGCCCAGTCACTAGGTGTGTCCTTGAGCAAGATACTTTGTTCTAGCTCCCTGGGTGCCAAAAATGGTTGTCCAGTGCCATACACAAAACTATACTATAAAAAAGATGATTATAAATGTATTAAATAAAATAACCCAATATAATTACTCCACTTAAATAATTCAAACTCTTCTCTCTAATATAAATTCTTACCACCAGATGACATCAATATGAGTACACCATAAGTACTGATTTTGTCTTAAATAACATTCGATACTATTCTAAACTGTTCAGCATTGTTAATCTGAATAATATTTACAGGCAGCAGATTCCATTAAGAATAAATGCAGATTCCATTAAGCTCTATACCCAACACTTTTCTGCCCTCTATATGTTCTAACTTCAGGCAGCATAAATCTTTCCACTGTAATCAATCTAGTTATATGGTCATATTGAATAATTTGTGAAGAATAATGTTCACAGAACACCTTGGGTAATCTTGTAACTGTTACTTCTTTTTTTATTTTGTATTTTTTTTTTTGTCTGGTCAAGGTCGTATGCATTTATACACACGTGCCTCATACTACTCTAGCTCTAGTCTTCAAGGTTTACGTGTTTTAGGATGACTGAAGACAGAACTCGATGCCACCTGCCTGTGTTGTGTATTTGAGCCTATGTACGTGCTTGGTTTTTTAGCATGCGCCACACTCAGTGCGTACAGTGGCGTACATCGGAATGCGAGGATGTGGGTGACAGGTTGGTGAGGAGAACGTTCCCCATCCACACTGGAGGAGGGGCTGGCAGTGGCAGACCGCTGGCTGTAGATGGCCCTTTGCGTTCACACTCCACAAACCCTACAACACGCACTCTCCGTTTATTGTTCTGTCGTCCGCCTCTTGATAGACACATTAAACATTTAGCTCACTTAGCAGGCCTGGCCTTAAAATATAAATGTAGAAACAACATCCTTGGTATGAGGGTGCTTCGGTAAAAGGCTGTAAATCTAGCCATCTCTTTATATGCTGAAGTGAGAGATGTTTTTCTGTAGATATAATATATATTTATGTTGTTGTTTCTGGAATGTGGATGCCTGGTGCAGCTCAGAGTTTTAAACAAGACTGAGGTGAGCTTGTTCAGTCTAGATGGGGTCGCTGTGGTCTTAATTTGACACATTGAACTGCTAGCAGGCCTGTGCTCTTCAACTGGCTGTATGTACACTCAACATTTATATAATAATTATACTGTGAGTAAACACAAAAAAATGACATTGAAAATAAAGAAAAAGTAGTTTTCAGTTAAAGTAACATAAAAATATATATTTACTGGAGAACAGAAGAATAACACCATGCAAAAATGTAATACATAAACATGCCATCAATCAGTGTCTTGGGATGAACAGATTTTATGGTATTTGTTGGAATGTAGCAACAGAAAATAAAAAAAGTCTCTTGAATTTATGGTGAGCAAATGTAGGGATGTTGAGCATTGTCTCTGTCCACTTGTGGCGTTGATGTTGGATGAATTTAAGTTCTCTTTATGCCTTATGATGTACTTTTTGTAGTCAAGATCTGAAGTCAATGTCGAATGTGGTCAGTAAAAGGAAGAGGACCAGTTTTATGCTAACACAGATTTGTCTGTGTCCTCAAGGTAACATAAGCAAAAACTGCACTGTGAAAGGCTGGTCTGATGTCTTCCCAGACATACACACTGCCTGCGGCTTGGATACCAAACAGGAAAAGGTGAGTATGCTGGGGTGTTGTACTGGGATGTGATGGTCCCGTAATTCAACAATAAAAATTACAGACTTTAATTGTTATGACTGAGTAGATGGTTGGGTTGATAACTCATGAGTGTGTGCAGTGAGGCTAGTTATAGAATAGTTAAGTCTGTGATAATTAAAACACAAGATTTGATTTTAATTTAAAATTGATTAGGCTGGCAGGGTGGCTATGTTAGCAGTGTCAAGGCTAAAAAATATTACTCGCCGTTCATGACCCAGCACCAAAAGCTTGGCAGTACTGAACAACTGTCAGTGAATAACTTCAGGAACCTGTCAAGTCTGGTTTAGAAAAGAAAGGTTTTATGAGGGAGCTGAACGGGATTCTGGGAAACCAATGACTCGTGTTATGATGCAGCTGTTGCCATGGTGAGCAGGATGGAATGCGTGCCTCTGGCTAAGCAGAAAATACGAGAGCCGATGTTAAGGTGTACACTTATCACAGTCCTCACCGATACCAACCAAACAGCTGGGAGACAATGGACAATATTTCAGTTTTCTTTACAATTTTTAAACCCTTTCAGGTTTCATAAAGTAAACCCACTAATTTAACACTTTGCCACTATTACCACTGTCTTAATCCACAGATTTACAGGTGCAGTGCTCAACCATTTTCTGGAGGCATTTTATATTGGAAATACTGGATTTTTGGGGGTTAAAACAAATTGTGATTTTTGTTTTCTTTGCCCCATGAAACTCAGAAATGTAAAAAATGTTTATTATGTTCTGGGAAATACCCTTTAAAAGGTTAAAGTGATTGAAATATTGGGTCTAGATTTAATTATACATGGCATGTCACCTCTTTGCTGTAAAAGTATAAATAAATAAGCAATACCTTAAAAAGGCAAGAAGAATGGCACTGGTATATTGGAGTGTAGTTAAAATTAACCATCAGGAGGTGTAGCCATTGAGTTTTGCAGAGTGAGCCTCTAACCCTTGGACAGGAAATTACATCACCGGGTGTTCTAGGGATAAATCAATTTCTAAATAAACAAGATGGCATTTTCCTTTTGACCCCAGCCAATACCACCCAATCCTTTTATATAGGCTATATTTCTGGAACCCAATACCCCATAGTGGGTGCAAGGAAGGCCTTGGCTAAGCTGTCTCACAAACTGTCTGTCCCTGCCCAATGACAGTGTACACCCTCACCTCCTGGGAAGGATGTGTACGCCTTCATGTTTATTTTGGGAAGCACTGTCAGCAAAGCTGAACGTAGAAAACGGTGAGACAAGGACTGTGGACAGCCCTTATGCTGTTGAATATAATTAAAGAATACAGTTAACAGATGTGTTTTAATGGCATGTTGTCTACTAGCACATTGTGAGTAACGGCTCATCGTAAACAGTCCCCTTAAATTTCTCTGCATTGTCTATGATTTGTGAAAGGGAGGCTGGTGTCGGCCGCATGAAGACGTTCTTGGTCCATGTATTTGGGACACCGTTTCAAATGGGATTGTTCAGCACTGTCCAAATATAGCATGATGAAGGGAACCTACGCGGTTGACATTTGGGTAGTATGATACACTATTGCAGGCTGCACGGTTCTGGTTCTGTTTAGGCTGTGGTTCCTGTAATGCTCTTTGGGGGGAAACTCCACCTAAAGGTTCAGAGTGTGACACTGCACCCAAAGAATGCTGAAGATCCAATACTGTGTTGCATGGCACTGGTGACAGTCAGAGAGGAGCCCTCACACTGCTGTGGGCGTCTATAAGAGTCTTTTTTTTCTTTTTTCAGATGTGTTGTTTGTGAGATCACAGCTAAGATTGCAAAGGACACAGCCAGTAAAGGGCAAGTTTTAAGAAAGAATGTAAATAGCATAAATTGTCAGTGAATGTTTGATGTTAACCCATCCTTACTCATCATTCCTTAAATGTAGATATCCTTTAGTTTGAAATGCTCATAAGTTTTTAAATGGGATAAGTTTTTAACAGGCATTTCTGTGAGGGCAAGACCCCACACCATTAAGGGATTACTTCCAAACAGCTTTGAGAAGGACTATTTAAACATTTTGAGGGCCTTTCTGACCTCAAGCAAAAAAAAAAAGAAAACACAATGTGCTGACACAATTGTTTAACAGTGACCAGGTCCGAATCTGTCGCATGTGTTTGAAGGGAAAAAGGAAAAATGTCACCATTAGTTTTTTTTATATCTGTGTAATGGCAAATAAAAGATGTAAGTGATTTCCTAAAGGAAAAAGGAGCTTGTGTCCATAAAAGCTGTTTGCCGTGGAGCTCTGATCCCATTGTACTTGTCATCCATTAAGATGCTGAAATACAAAATTTGATTACATCATAGAAATTGCCTTAACATTAACATTAGATTAGATAAACACCAAACTGATTTGTTTCTTCCTTCCCTTTTTCAGTGATATTCACCACACTTACACAACCCTGAATTGTTTGCCCTATATGTACTTTATCAACAAGGCTTAAAATTTACATTCCACAATACGTTCAGTTGCGTAAAACAGTCAAATGTACAATCATTTACATGCAACAGAGTTGATTTCTGTTTCTTATTAGTTACAGTAAAATGCATCGCATCCTTGGTACATGTGAACCTCTGGCTGCAGATGCTCCCATTTCATTGCAGCTTCAACAGTCTTGCTATGTTAAAGATTAAAAACGAGCCAGTTCCACACAAGAATCTTTTCTCATTGGAGGTGCAAAATCAGACTGCCGTTGGTTAAAGCTGGTTGGCCTCAAGTGTCTAACATGCTTATTTGGCCAGCATATCTCACAATTTTCTCCTTTTTGCTTAATAACTGCTAGTTAAAGGCAACGTCATTGTGTGAAATGAGATTCTCTTGGGGACCTTGAAGAGCTGCAGATTCTGTTCCTGACAAGAAATGATATTTTGCTGTACTTGACAGTGGAATGCTTCTAAAATATCTTAGTAGCATTGTATGATTTAACAATAAACTATAACCGATTTGTAGTAAAAAAATACATTTTTAATTTGTCAACTCTGCTCTTATTTAATACTCCAAACACTGGGAGATTTGCACCATTTGGTTTGTGTAAATGTGATATCTTATGCCTTGCTTATATTCATGCTGCCAAGTTGCATCACAAGAGAGGAATGTTATTTACAAAGAACACTTGGAAGATTCATGAGTCTTCTCTGATGGTGTGCTCTCCTGTTTAGCTCCTTGGTGGCTCGGGGTGACAATGGGTGTTACAGTTTACAGAACCTGCACTCCACGAAGAGGGTTACAGCTCTGTGAGATGTGTAATTTTTTCACAGAACCAGCTCAGTTTGTAAATGATAGTTGCATGAGTTGAATCCAAGGCCAGTTACTGCTGAGTTGACAAAGCAGAAAGATGAGGTGACATGTTCACACTGTATGAGATGTTCTTCTGTTGTGAAGGCTATAAGTACATCTACAATGCTACAATGCTGGAGTCCCTGGTTCTAACACAGCATCCTGCTAAGGTGGCATTCATAACAATCACCATCAGTGTTGATTATAGTGAACTATACACAATGGTGCAGGTAAGCTAAACTGAAGAGATGGGTCTTAGGCAGGGATTTAAAGATTGAGGCCAATCTGGATGACATACATTAATTGATTCCATTATGTGTGCTGGTTCTTGACCTTTATGTGTCTTATATACTGGTAAAAGAAATATTTGAAATCAACACTGTTCGTAATCATAAGCCAGTGGAGTGAGGACAGCATGGAACTTATGTGGTCATACGTTTTGCTCCCAATACCTACAATACAAATTTTTGGTAGAAAGTTGTTTATCCAGACTTCAATCTTAGTGAAGGACTTAACTTAGGTGCCAGGTGATACTTTACCGTTAGCTTTCACAGAGGAAAGACAGCTAATACAATATTAACAGCATACTTATACATAGATAAACTAATTTAACATTATGATATTACCTAAACGATGAATCTAAAGAGAAAGCAGTACTGGGCCGAACGCAGATCCCTGTGGTACTCCATATCTAAATATCTTAGCAATGTTAAGGAGTGAAGTGGTGATGATGAAAGCTCGGTGTGATGGGCAGGATTTCAAATTCATTTGGTCATCATTGGATCAACATACATGTAATGATGTAAAAGATTGTCTTATTTAATGTCCTCTCCCCTTTCCCTTAGCTTTTATTCTACAGAGTAGTGAAGATCCTGTACACCTTGGGACACAGTTTGTCCCTGATTGCCCTTCTCACAGGAAGTGCCATTCTTTGCTTTTTCAGGTGTGTGCGACTTCAACAATTGTAGTACATGGTAACATAGCAATGTATTTTGCACTGCTGATTTTAAGGTGATGTGAATAATGGGGATCAACAATGAAACAAATGTTAAATGCTTTCCCTTCTTATATCCACTCCATTCTCAGGAAACTTCACTGCACACGAAACTACATCCATTTGAACCTGTTTCTGTCCTTCATTCTGAGGGCTGTGGCAGTGCTTGTGAAGGACGCCATTCTTTTCTCACACAATGAAAGCACCCAGTGCAAGGAGCAGCCCTCTCTGGTCAGTGCTGGCCAAGAGTGGCCTCTTGGGGTGTTACGCTCTTACTGAACGACAAGGTGTTTGGGTTGTCTGACAAATGTGGCAAGTGGTGGTGTAGTAGTAATGGTGATAAAATGGGACAGCTCTGCAAGGAAAGAAATACAGAATTTGGGATCGAAACGTTTAAGTAGTTACTGTAATGGAAAAAGAAAAATAAACCCTAATCATTACTTATTGAAAAAAAACATTAAAAAATTACAACGGACTTTTCTCTTTTTACATTAGGATAAAAACTCCATAGATAGTACATTTTTGTGTGCTCCATACCTGAGCATACAACAAAGTGCAAAGATCAATCCAAACTATAAACTGTTTGATAAAGTCAATTTTATTTAAGTTTTTTTTTTTTTATTTGATGTTCTCCTTGCCTTTTAGGTTGGATGCAAAGCCAGCCTGGTGATCTTCAACTACTTCATCATGGCCAACTTCTTTTGGCTACTTGTGGAGGGCCTGTATCTTCATACCTTACTCTTGGTGATCTTCTCTGAGAGCCGGCATTTTGTCATCTACCTTCTCATTGGCTGGGGTGAGCTGCTGCATGGCCTCATGGCAGAATCGGGCAACCTGGAGATTTACATTTACTTGTAGTATCAAACTGGGGACGTAAACATCTGAAACATGTTTATATGAACAATTTCTAATGAGAGAAAATGATTGATGACATTCATAAAGTTTTCAGCAGGTTATTGCAGTTGCTAAAATTACATTGTTAAAGCGAGATAAAAGATATTTGTTAAATGATGGTGATTTTGAAGCCAGCTTATTTTTAGCCTGCATTTTTGGAAGTGCTCACCACAGTTTGTTGAATCATATGTCAGCTAAGAAAAGATGTTTTGAAAGCTACACAAAGACCAGTTATTGATGCAGCAGCCACAAAGGAAATGCTTATGTTATAGGGCAGGAGGAAGCAATCAATGGTCCTGATGGCTTTCCTGGGGACAGGGGCACTGAGGATTGAATGGTTAATTCCCATGCCAACCATCTCACCCCCTGTCACGATCTGACGGATGGTCAGTTCAAAAACAAGAGAAAGGCAAGGTCTAGGCATGGAAACAGGCTTTATTTGGAAAAACGAGGGTATGACAGAGTCTAAAAATGTACAGGGTAAAGGAACACAAGCAAGTAAACACGGCACTGCGAACATGGGTAAACATCAGAATACTAATAACAGCATCATGAGTACGGCACATAAACCCAAAGTAACCTACTTTAACCAACAATAACCGGCAAGGGGCTGACAGAAATGGAGACCTTAAATAGGGGAATAAACAGGAACAGGGACAGGTGTAGGCGATAAGGCTATTAACAGGAAATGTACACACTAAGACTAACATAGAAAGAGAGAAAGCTAGACAGGACAGAGATGAGACAACAACTAGAGCGGAGTGGACACCAAGAAATAGGAAATGGAACTGTACAGTGCTGTCCTATACTTAAAAGTGAACAAGAATCGGTTAAGAAGGTTAGGGTCCAAATAAACTGAAAGCTAAACCTTAAATTAGCAATAACAAAAGGGATATATTAACAGCATATAAACACAGGAATAATAAAGAAGCAGAACTGATAAAGATGAGGTTTAAGTGCTGAGGTACTCCCTGAAGAGATGAGTCTTCAGTAGCTTAAGGAATGTGGACAGAGGGGAGGAAGTCTGAGTTGAACAATATGGCAAATACAAGTAACGATGCAAGAGGAGTATTGAAAATGTAATTTAATTTCAGTCAGCTGTTTTATCTATAATGTTTATTAGAACATTATGACTAAGTGAGGGAAGACTCCAGGGTGCTGACTTTACATTTAACTGTTGGATCTAGGCTTCCCAACAGTGTTCACCATAGCGTGGATTGTCAGCAGGATATACTTGGAAGACACTGGGTAAGCAAGATGCCTTCTCACATTTAGGGATCATACTCAGTCACATTTGCCCCTTTGCTTAAAACAACAAACACAATTAAGTAGTATTTTGGGTCATTGCATACGGAGTATTTTCCCGATTTTATTTATATTGTGTGACTAATAGGGTGTCCTTGAATCATGGTTCTCCTTGAATTTTTTTCTCATCTCCTACCTCTTGTACTAACAATACTTTGGTAGCACCAGACTCCTTTTCAGGAGATCCCAGGTAGCATTTACAGGACTGCAGTGGTGCAGACAACTTTACCCTTTTCTAGCTGAAATCTGTGCGATGAAGGCAGTGTATCAGGCACATAAGCAAGCACAGTATATTTATATTACCTCCCTGCACATACACAAACACACCATATGTTAAACAATATGGGGCAGAAAATGTGGGGCATTGTGGGGCATTTCTATGTCCTCATATGTGTTATTGTATTCAGATGCTGGGAGAGAAATGAGAAATCCACCCCCATCTGGGTTATAAATGGTCCAATTCTGTTTTCTGTCACAGTAAGTTCCTCTTCATGCATTTACTGATTTAGCAAATCCTGTAGATTATGAAGTAGAACAGAATGACATGAAAACGATATTGCATCATGCCTCGTAAGTACGGCTATAAGGGGCTGATGCAGGAAAAAACAATCTATGCTTGATTTGGCTGCTTTGCCAGGATATTAAAAACTGTCAGAAGAATTGGGTGGAGACTGGGAGATTGGGGAGATAATTATAGGAGAAGAATCTGGTCGGGTCTAAATGTTTCATATCTTACCTCATTTATGGGATTATTTAGGGATCCACCATGCTTACTATGTCCTCCTCTCTCAGTGAACAGACAAAGGGATAAACCCAAAAACAACCAAATATACGGGAAAATGTGAAGATAAGGGATCCGATAATAGTATTAGTTATCCAGAATTATTTTTGTTTCTTTTGTGACAATACTCAAAACTTGTAATGTTTTCATCAGCCATCGTCTGTGTCGATGTTCCCTGAGTGTGGGTCATGACCTATTGTGAGGGATGGACCTGCTTGTGATGGATCACCAAAGTAATTAATGACTACATAGAAAATAAAACTGTTTACGCTGTTGGGTATATTATATGCGTCAACTAAAAGTTCACATTTTGCGCAACAGCAGCCCGTGTTTAACACACTTGTTTAGATTGGACAGAAAGGTGACTCCATGTGTTTTTCCTTTCTGTCATCAGGTGAACTTTATTCTGTTCATAAGTATAATACGCATCCTGCTTCAGAAACTGAGGTGCCCTGATGTTGGCGGTAATGACCAATCTCAGTACAGGTATACGTCTGGTTATTTTTAATTCTACTTAGATGCTGTGGCTTGGGTGGTCTCGATCAGATACTGTTGCAATGTGCATGCGTTCTGGCCTTCACTTACCCTCTTCTGGTCATGTTTGTATACGGTATGTCAGCTGTGTTTTTAGTATAGTAAAACACCTGACCTTTAGTTATAAAACAGTATTAATGTGCCTGTTTAGAATACCAGTTTATTCTATTAGATCAACAGATCTGTTCAGGATTAGTTTGAGAGTAAAACCGTGGCACTAATTCTGTTTTATCACTAACTTCAAACAGCAAACATACTGTAAATAAACGTTCCAACAGAAGTGTAACTTATTTTCTCTGCTTACGGATTTTTCTTGTCAAATTTTCACTGGATGAGAACCAATACTGTCAAAAGTATGACAGTAAATAACATTACAGTCATTACTACATACTCTCCAAAACATTTTTATGAGATCTGGAGATTTTTTTTTTCTCATGTAGAAAGTTCTAATAAATTATATAGTTTACTTTATAGACATTTTAATGGATATTATGGGTTTTAGTGTTTAGTTTTGCACAGATATTTTCCTTAAGATTGTATGTGAAAGCAACACGTCGATTGTCACCAATAGTGAGGAAGATGAGTGTAAAACTTGAACTGCATATGTTTTACTCTGTTATTATAATCAAAATTTTAAAAAAGTGGAAATGAAATGATTTTCAAAAATCTAACAAAGCATTCCGAGCCCAGGTGTTTACTGGTTAATTAATTTCTTTTCTGTACTCATTGCATGTCAGCTAAAGAAGCACATGTTCGATGAGCAGTAATGCTGAGCTGTTAGGAAAAGTATATTGATAGACATTTATTGTTAATTAATGATATGTGTTTATCTGATGTAGGTGTTTAGACAAGCGAATATGCATATGAATTCTCAATATCACAGGCCTTCTCTTATAGAGAGTGCTGAACATCTACATCTGGGCATGTGTGGGTCTTGGTAAACAGGAGAATCTGAATCAATTAAACTCATTTTTTTGTATGTTTTATGATTGGTTTCCCCTGTCCTATTATACCACAGGCCCAAAAGGTGTTGTTAGTGATCACTGTGGTAGTGATAGGTGTTTCACGGCTTGCGTTAGTTTGTTAATTTGCGTGCCTTTGTGTGTCTCTCTGTTATCTGCTGAAGGCCACTTGTGGAAGGATCAACAGCTGTCATAGCCAGAAAAACAACGAGCTCATCCATTAATCCAGTGTGCACTTCTGTTCCCAACGATACCTCTTCCTTTTGCTCTGTATTTCAGGAGACTTGCCAAATCCACCCTGCTTTTGATTCCTTTGTTTGGGGTTAATTACATAGTTTTTGCATCTCTGAGTGAAAACGATTCCACGGCGGACTATAAAATAATCTTTGAGCTGGCCATCGGATCTTTTCAGGTACAGAGCCGCTCTTGTATTTCAACATTTATGTCATATGTTGAAAATTCTGGAAGTTTTTTTTCCCTCATACTGATTTGCTAACTTTTTCATTTATACTGTTCTGAATGTTGCAGGGCCTGGTTGTTGCTGTCCTGTATTGCTTTTTAAACAGTGAGGTAAAGCTTACATGTTACTACCTATAACTGATCTAAACATGTTATATAAACACACAAACAGATATCAGCCATAACATTATGACCACTGAGAGGTGAAGTGAATAACACTGTTTAACTCAGAACAATGGCACCTGGAGGTGGGTGGGATATATCTGGCAGCAAGTGAACATTTTGTTCCTGATGTTGACGTGTTGGAAGCAAAGAAAATCATCAAGTTTAAGGATTTGAGTGAGTTTGACAAGAGCCAAATTGTGATTGGCTAAGCATTTCGTTTAATGCCTGAATAAATTATATGAATGTTTTCTGTGATTTATACATAAATTGTATTCAGATGTAAAATGTGAGTTCACAGTTGCATTGGTTAGCTATCGTTAGATATGAATATTAAGCAGTAAAAAATACATACAGTAATACGTCTGTTTACACATTAAATAAGGTGTATGATTTACACGCAGATTATGAAAGCTTATATTTTGTCTCAAAGTAATTTACGAATTTAAAAAATGTGTAAATTATATATGTGCTTTAAACATTTTACAGTTTAACTATAAAAAATTTTCTCACAAGAAACTGGAATGAAAACTGAGAAATGTCTGCATCAGTGTAACCTCACTATTTTGGGAATTAATATATTGGAAAGATAATGTGAGGAACTATTTTGTTAAAATAATTATCTGTCTAGCATTATTCAAGTTACATGCAGCGTGTTATGAATGATGTAAGTGAACTTGTAGACACTCAACAAATCTGACATCGAACCCAGGGTCTATCATCATATGTACAGATTTATATTTAAACTTGGGAAAACAATACAAAGGAAAGGATGGCAGCCCAGAGTACAATTTCAGTGTTAAAAGTAGGGTGTTATTTATGTTCCCTGTTCCATTCTAGTTTTATGGCCATTTTAAACCTCCTCTCAATGTCAGTGAAACTCGTTTGTCATGTGGGTTTTCTACAGAACAACAGCAAAATAAAATTGTCAAGTTAAATCAATGAAGAGCTGCTTGGCAGGCATCTGATGATCAAAGTGTGGTTTCCTGCGAGCAGAACATTGACGTGCTGGAGGTTGACGCTAATGGCGGCTTTGCGATTCCCTGCCCTGTGGTCTAGGTACAGGGTGAGATCAAGAGGAGGTGGAGGAGCCTTTGCCTGGACAGCTACATGGTGCATGACCACTACCTCCACAGCTTCTCCATCTCCAGAAATGGTTCGGCCCATTTCCATCGCAAGGCCCGCGCCCAGTCCTTCCTGCAAACAGAGACCACCGTCGTTTGAAGGCTGCATTGGTCAGTGGAGTGGGCCGTTGGGTGACTCCTGTGACATATCATAACATACCATGGCAAATTGTGTACAGACTCGTGTGTACTTTGTGTACTTTCTACATTTACTGTACTGCCTACGAACATTGAATATAACACAGTAGGTTGTGTTATTTGCGTGTCGGTCCTTCTTCATGAATGTCATTGGACATTGTCTGGTCTCACATTGATCAAATCACATTCACAAAACCCTTCGAGAGTATTCATGTTGAGGTCAGGTCTGGTGGTCTTTTACTCTATTGAACACTTTAGTGATGTTAGCAAGAGCACTGGGCCTGCATTGTTGTTTATCATGTTTCATCATTGACTATTTGTCTTGTACAAAATCAATGATTGTTGAAAACTTCCCTGTTTATGTAACAGTGGAGAATTTCCCAGCTGTTCAGCCAATGTGAGGGAAGTGGATACTAATCTGTTAACCACAATTCTCTGCAATCCTAAAGTAGCTCAAATGGAAATGTACTTCCCCATGGTACAGTAGGAATTCTGAGCATGGGGGGCACATGGGGACAATATTAGCTGATGGACTGGCATTAACCAGTTGTGCTTTGTGTGGTCTTGTGTAGAAATGTGGTAGAAAAAGTTCAATTAAGCTGTGATGTACACTTCACTGTTTTTTAATCTCAGTAGTTACACCAGGAAAAAATTAATTCATTTGAATTTCTAAACTTTTCATTTTTTTTCCCCCAAAATCTGCTTTTTGTTCTGGTCATGGTCGCTACATATTTTCATTTACATTTATTGTTCTTTGTACATTTGTAATCCTTGTTTTACAGTAATTGGAGTTGTACAGTATATTTAACGTAAGTCTAATATGTTAACGGATACTATTCAGTCATGTTGTTGTGTTAGTAATCTAACGTGTTATAAATTTTTCTTATATGTAAACTGATGAAAATGAGATGTGTCATTTCAAATAAATATGTGTGTTCTGGGCCCACTGTTAGTACAAACTGTCATGACAGCCAAATTTGATGTTTGGTTCATCTGACAACTCATGCTTACATAAAATAGATATATACTCATCTGGCTTTCTAAAATGATGGGTTTACATGGACGAGAAGGCAAACTGGCTTTCATGAATGACACAATGTTTAGGACACAAAGAGTATGACACCTTTAAAATTACTAATATGGACATGACAAATTATGTAATTAACAGATAGAAAGGTTACTACATTTCAATAATTTTATAAATGTTCTTGGTTCTGGGTCTGTGTGCGTGGAGTTTGCATGTTCTCCCTGTGCTTGGTGGGTTTTCTCCGGGTGCTCCGGTTTCCTCCC
>JABJVR010047472.1:0-27525 GCA_025773905.1 Chitala chitala | reverse complement strand
CACACACACACACACACACACACACACACACACACACACACACACACACACACACACACACACACACACACCATGCTTGGTCCCAATTCTAAATCTAAACAAAATCAACAAATTTTTTAAACACCCCCCACCGCACACTCAAGCGGAACTGGACTGGAGGCCCAAGAAATTGCCACTTTGCACTAATTACAGGCCTGGGTGACATTTCCCCTGCCCTCTCCACACGTGTGCCCAGATTGTGCAACCCCCAATTTCCGCAGAGGAGCAGAAGCACAGCTGGAGAAGCCTGAGGGAAGTGCTCCAGCAGGGAGCAGCTCAGAGGCTGCGCGGACATGTATCTGGAGCTCAGGAACACCTGAGCTCCCACGCTCAGGGAGGTGGAACCCACTGGAATAAAAACATACACTGACCTCATAGCAGCCAAGCTCTATAAGACACACACACATCCACGCATCTACTCCATGCACTCTCATAAGCATGAGAAGCTTCTCATAAGCTCATAAGCTTCTTCTTGTAAATTGTGTAGTCCGCCATGAGCATTTTTTTATCATTGCGTTTCATGTTTTAATGTGCGTATCAAAGCAAAATTTTATATTATCGTTTTTTCAGTTTCACTCGGCCTGTTTGCACGAGTTCAACGATAAGCGCCATTTGTTGTCATAAAGCAGATGATGTCTCGTGGATTAGAAAAGAGCTAACAGCCAACATTGCTGTGTAGGGGCTGAACTGAGAAGGCAAAACAAGGCCTCCATCACTCCCTCGATTTTTAAAGCTTCCCTGTAAAGTTTGCTGCCTTTTATTACACACAATTTTTAAACTATATTCCATCTCATTTACCATGTAAAGCACTATAACCTTTCACCACGCAACTGCAAAAAACCTCATCATACTGTCTTAGGTATCAGAATGGGATAGAATACTGATATATTGTATCGATCTTAATGTTGTATCAAACTTTGAAAATTGAGCCACCCTTCTGCACACAACTGGCAATAGCTCCGCACAGATGCAAACATTTCTACACTAGAATCCTGAGCCACACAGAACACACTTGTCAGTGTGCCACTGGAGAATCTGTGCTTAGTGTGAAACAAGAGGTCAAACAGTAGCCAACTGGAGCAGGATGAGCCCTCCTTCGACAATACACAGAAAAACAGATGCACACCCCACCCAGTTTAGTAAGCGGGACAGGCTGAGAGAAAGCGGAGACTAGTGACAGGTGTTGAGACACTGGGAGTAAGTGGGGGGGTGGTGGTGGTGGTGAGATATCAGCAAGAGAAATAGGGAGGGGGGGGTTGGTCAAAGGCAGCACAAAGACACAGACATATGCTGACCTTCCTGAAGAAGCAGATAGATAATCGAAGGCCCAGGCACCTCCCCCCTCCACATGCATGCGGCAAACACCCACACACACATGCTAATTACTGAGCATAATGGTTGGTGGGCATGAAAAGATAACATTCTGGAAAGCTCGTCAAGTTATAACGAAACCCCAATGAAAGGCAGAGCAGTATTACAGAGCAAGAACCCGGCAGCTTCACAGTTCAACCGCTTCCAATGTCCCCCGCCCAAAATGAGTCACCCCGAGCTCAGAGCAGGGTGCAGCCGAGGCCACGGACAGCAGCCCGCTGAACCCTGCAGCGTCCAGGCAAGCAAACTTCATGATGCGCGACAGAAGGAAACCACGTTCAAATACATCCTGGCACAAAACGGTACAAAACGCGGGGGGAGACATACAAAGGAAAAAGGAAGTACAGGAACATCAAGCAAGGTACAATTCACAATTTACACACACCGCATGTGCACAAAGGCTCGGTTACTCATGAGTGTGTGCGTGTGCCCAGTGGATACAAGCATGGCTGGCCGCACAATGCCTTTCATTCAGCACTCATTCACTCTTGCCTCAGCCCTCTGCTCACCGTGCAAAGAGCAGATTACAGAGTACAGGCAGGACGGCAGGGGGAGGGGCAATGACCACAGTTCTGCAGTGCTCCACCCTGCCCATAGCCCCACACACACACACACACACACACACACACACACACACAGACCTACTTCCTAGAAAGGCGTGAAGGACACACAAGAGACCACAGAAGCACACACGTGCACACACACGAATTCCCTCCCCTCTGCTTTCAGTCACATACACAAACGAAAAGCATTCAGTACAGCCCGACCTTGCATGATGCAGTTTCACAGCCTGTTGTCCTCTCTCTCCCCCTCTAGTGCTCTTCCTCCTTACGCTCTCCCTCCCTTGCCACTCAGAGCTAGTATCATACTGCTTCAGTCGGGCATAATACCAGCTGTCACACATGCCGGTCCCTCCCCCATACTCCAATCCCAATTAGGTACAAAGACTTTTCAGCATCGTCCAACCAAAACTAAACTCATTAGCATACATGGGCGGTGCTATGGGACAGGGAACTGAAAGCAGTTTTCTTATTACAACTACTACAACTCCTATTACTACTACTGCTGCTGCCATCACCATCACAAAGAACTGGCATTGGGATGAGGAGTGTATGCAAAACTATCCTATGGTCTCTTACCATGTCAGCTTTTTCTGGGTGCCAATGGCATGGTTTCTTCCTTATATATGCAACACACAGCACATTTTCTCAATTCAAAATCTATTGATATAGCATACCTTTTGCTTTTAAGACACTACAAGTAACACTTGCCATGGTAGCATGAAATCTCTTTGCAAGACAAACACTTTTATTTGTACAGATGCTGGACCCTGCTGCTGTATCAGGTAATCAGGTGCGACTGTTATAGTGAACAAACAATGGGCCGCCAGACCAGGTAGCGTGGAAGAATTATGCAGAGCTCAATACTGAATGCGAACCCCCTGGCCTTCTCATACACAGGAACATGCAAGATCATAGGCACCCGCAGACAGGAAGGAAGTGAGATAAAAAGCGTGCCAGTGGTGTTCGCTCTCGCCGTTCCAAATGCAGCCCATCATGAGAACATGCAGGACCCGGTCTGCCACTTTACCTTTCCTCACGTCATTAGGGACAGTTTTCACTTAAAAAAAAAATCTAAATTGCAGAAGTAGCTCCTGCATGTACAGAGCCCCAACTACACAAGCATGCTTATACATTCTTCATGTAGTTACTTCAGCTTCCATTTTCCAGCCATGCAAGCAAAGCTACACTGAGACCCCCCCACCACCACCCCCATAAAGGTTGTGGATTTTGTACTGCAGCGGTTTGTTTTATTACCATTTGTGTTTACAAGGACAGTTATTTTAACAGATGCACATGTCATAATAATCCTTAACGAACTGACACACACACAACGTCTGTCCCCTTCATTAACAGAGGTTACCTGACTGATTCCCAGGTGAACAACACATTCCAGCACATCTGAAAGTTACAGCCGTTAACATGCCTGTTACGCAGAGTGGACAGGCTGTGGGAAAGTGTGGAGCAGGTAACAGCCTTCCTACATCAAGCACTTCAATATGGAGGTATGCAGCTCAGGAGTGCTATCAGAGCCATGCTACTAACAGGTGAAAATATAGGCATGGGAGCAGCAGCATGACAGGATGAGAGTAAATTTAAAAAAAAAAAAAAAAAAAAAAAAACCCCCACTCCCAGCCAACTGTCTCAGAGACAAGAAACGGGAAACTATATTTGTTACTGGTCTGTACGTGCACATTACCTGTATTCACAGAACTTAAACTGGCTTCATTCTACCTGTGAAATGTCAGGTCTGTTGGACCACTAATCATATTACATACATTTGAACTCTGGGTGTCAACATTTTTGTGAACCATCCCCCACCACTCTAAGCCTGTCGAGAAGACCGCACACAATTCTAACACATTAACACCGCCCCCACTCTACAACATCTAAACACTGCTTAATTCGTGCACTGTTCACTGGGAACAATGTCTGCCCTCCCCCACAAGGTAGCTAACAAACAAGTTCTCGTGCTACCAGTCAGCAACTTTCAAGACGACGCAAATTTATTCACTGATATCTCAGTCACCCCCCTCCCCCTCCCCTGAAAAAGCCTCTGTGCTCTAAGCTTTAGATGTGTGCCCCACACATTATCATGGTTTAGCAGCCCGGCAACAATAAATAAAACAGGAAAATAAAGCCGTGTGGTGTCAAACAGATGCGTCGCATAAAGATCAAGTAGAATGCTTGTACAGTTCTCCCATGTATAGTGTTTTAAGATTACAAAATTACCATCTAAGATCTGATTGGATATAATGAATGAAGGCCCTGTGCCTCACTATCCAGTCAGGATGTCTTTGCCAAGGACTGCCTTCTGCAGTTAAGTGTTTCCACCAAAACAGCTGCATCAACAGCTTTAGGCACCTCCACATTATCCAGTTCTTTCCAAAACCTGCCCCAGACTTAACCTGTCACTGCGTCGCTCCAGAACGTTCTCGGATCCAGATATGCAGCGCGTCACTTTTACCGCTTGCTACGGATCAGTGAATCGGTGAAATGCAAATCCATGCTTAGACATCCAGCGGACCAAAGTGGTCCGTGTGTTACTCCATCGACCTCTGAGTCATGAGCTTTGCAGTCATGGCCAAAGGTAACCATCCGATTAACCTGAGGCTACCATGGCACACCCATGTCTCAGTTTTACATAAAAATTATTTTAATACTGCATTTTCCTTCTTTCTGCTTTCATGCAGGTCAGACAGATTACACCCGCTACATAAAAGTTATATAATATTGAAATGAAAAAGCATTGATTACGCACACAGAACCGTCTAACACACACCACACAACCTGTTGAGAAAACATTAGCATTGTAGTAAACAGCAGGTAGTAAAATTGGGGGGAAAAAAATTGCACCGCTGTACAAATTGTACAAAGATTTGTACTGAATTCTTGGTTTTACCAAAATGTACACAGAGTGACCTGATAAGTCAGCTACTATAAAAAAATTATACAAATTAATTTTACCCTTCAAAATTGCATTTTTTTTTTTTTTTCTATAAAGCTGTTCTTCCATTTCAAGGAAGTTCATCGATTTTACGTATCGATTTTATTTCCTCAACAGGGGTCATTTCCTTCTGATAAGGCAGCAGAAATCCCTTCGGCAACAGCTTGGCATACCGAATGCCCTCACAAACACAAAATGTTTGCCTTTTAAAACTTGTTACAATCCTTAAAAACCTCATTCAAATTTTACTCAGTAACACTTTGATAAATGATATGTACTACAAGACCCATCTCAAACACCAAAGTATTTTAAAACCACTGCCAAACAGTACTTTGACCTTAATATTAAAATATATAGCCCAAATAAGATCCCCCTTCTACCATCTTAACAGGCACAGCACTGAAACACCTGTGTTACTCAATAATATTCATAAACGCCGAAAGTGGCTCTCTAATGATTTACCACGATAAAAGGTATGTTTGTACAATACTCTTTATTTAATGGTTCTGTACCAATTCCAGTCAATAATAGTTAGTTGACTTAGAACATATTTCCTTATTGACATTTCACTGGTCATGGACGGGCTATCCGGAACTCTACGGGTTCTGCAAGATAAGGACCCGATATAGGCTACTAACTGCTCCTTTTCTGTTTGGGAAATCTCACTGTTACAGGCAACAACAGAAGGAATAAAGCCAACTGAAACATTCATGATGAAATCCCCTGAGTTGCATGAACAATCTTGTTTCTGAGATAGACACAAGAACCTCAAGAAGAGGCAGGACCCTGGCCTGGTGCTGACTAAGCCCTTTAGGTGACCCTATTTCTACACCGGCCACAAACGTGCTGGTAGATGCAAGCAGATTTCGTAGAACTACAAACGCACTGTCAGATGCAGCTACTGCGATATGGAATTCTTTGACATCATCACCCACAAGAGAACTGACAATTATCCACCACATTTCTCAAGAGCAGAAACACTCATTAATTGTTTAAGAACTTGTAAGAAACACCCCCCTTTTCGCTAAATTTGTGAAAAGGACATTAAAGCAATACGTTTATCTAGTATATCCTTATATATGCTCCCCAAAATTACAATGCAGCTGTATGACCAATCGTTACACAAAAGTCTGATTGGAAACGTCTGCTCCCAGCTATAGGCTAACATTCAAAACATAATCTAATATCAAGTTAAATCTTTAACATTTAGTTCAACCCCCAATTCTCTGACCACAAGATTACTGTGATGCTCCAGCATTAAAGATTTCATTTTTTGGGTACTCTCTATAATAGCATACATCCTGGATTTTGTCATTACAGTTGTGGAGTTGTCATTTATTACATTCCAAACACTCCAAAAATTTATGTTATTCTTCAAGATTTTCCTTTACCAAGATGTTATTACCCGCTGCCTTCCAAGGCATTCTGTCACACTGTTAATTTATATTTACACCTTTGCATTATTTTAGGAAAAATAAAGATTTTGTGATGGTGAGAGCGTATAAGGAGATACAGTTTTTGCATTCTACACACACACCAGCATGCAGGGAATCCGTCACAATGAGCCGGGGTACGAGCGAGCGTGCTTACCCACCTTCACAGATACGGTCCAGTCTCTGTCGCTTCACTTTGAGTTTGTCCATCAGAGCCATTGACCGGAGGTGGCCACTCGAGCCAGGGCAGCGCAGTACGGACAGCCAGACGGCACCTCACGCAGGGGAAAACGCACTGAACCACCACACTACCCAGAATCTGCAAGAAAAAAAAAAACATGCAAAAAGCTATGTTGCACTTACAGCCAGTTTTAAAAATGGTAGCAGATGTCATTAAAAAGGAGGGAAATACTGTAGAATTCAGCACAAATACTACCTACAATTTACACTCACTGCAAGAGCTGACCTGTCTATAGCTGAGAGCCAGGTCTGCACCTTTTACCCCTTTGCCACTCCTTCTCAGATCTCATTTCAACAAAAAAGAAAATACGACTTACATACAGAATTAATAAATTTTAAGGTTAAACAATTGTACAAGGAAAACAAAGTTGTCACATTTAATGACTCCAGTAAAAGCCACTTGTGTTCCTTAGAAGCATTCAATTTCTAAGTAAGTGTTTGGTGAGATTACATCAATGTAATTAGTATGCACAATTCAAAACGGCGTGCTCTCTCCCATCTGGACAAGCAAATGGAAAAGTAACAATAAAAAATAACTAAAACTCCAGCGATGGCCTTGGTCACCTTGCAAAATTACATATGCCATACAAAATTTAAAAAGAAGAATGTGATGGAATAGGCGCCACTCGAGATGAACTGAATTCTTGTTTAAGAACGAACCAAGGCTACCAAGTAGACTGAAACACGCACAGAATGAACATTATACTAACACGTGAAGGAACTGATCACCACAACAGACAAGTTTTCAATAACAGCACTCAGTTGCTGTAACGTCTCTGACAAAATAAGCACATACATTTTTAAAAAGCAGATCAAAAGCAGCGCTCATGTATATTGATTGTGGACGTCTTTAAAACCACGTGAACATAAATAGAGACGAAAACGGGAGGGCATCCCAGTAGCACCGGGAAGCCCACTGGGTGACGGAACCTCACGTTTCGCTCTGGACGCGCCAAACCAAGCGGAAAGGCGCAGTACTCAATTCAATGTGAAAAGTAAAGTTACAGAACCCAAAACGTCACGAATGAAGGGCCGAATGAGTACCTGACCAAGAGTCTGCATTTCACCAATAATTATAGAGTAACTACAATTAAAGAGCAGTATGCAGATCGTACATGGATACAATTTAGATTTAAAACACTGTTCGGTGCTTGTCAAAGAAAGTTATAAATGTTTCATGGGTACTTAGGAAAACTATAATAGTTAGAAATTTTAGAACTATTTTTGCAGATAAACCTCAAAAATAAAAATCCAATTAGTATGTTCTAACCCACGTGATTCGCACTATCTTGTATTAACTCTTTGACTAGTTAGCAAATCGGCTTTGACCACCATTTTCATACCAAATCCGAAAAAAAACCGATCTACGTATCTAAACATCAGTGAAACGCGTAAAACTCTCATCTCTGAATATGGATGTGCGTTTTAAACACCGGGAAGGAAACATGTTGTTTGATAACAAGCTACGATCGCGGACGACAGGAAAGTAAGAAGTCCTGCTGTGGGCCGAGTGCTGGGGACGGGGGGGCCATGGCGCTTCTCACACCTCAACAGTCGCTGCACAAAGTCACTTTTCCCGTCGTGATCACATCGCAACGACGAACAGAAACTCGCCGGCGCTCTCCACACCTACCGCTCAGGCTGCAGTAGCGAGCGATTCAAGTGAGTTATTTACCTACGGCGTCTTTCAGCTGCAGCGACACAGTACGGGTGAGTTTGTAGAGATCCTCCGCTCCTTATCGCCATGAAAACTGGAAAAAAAAAGAGGAAGCTGTCGATCACAGAGGTCAGGCCGCTGCCGAAAGAGGGACGTACGTCTAAAAAACAGGCGCTGAAACGGAGCAGCGCCTCAAAAGGCATGGCGAGGAACTACATCAGAAAACAGACCAGCTGTAGTCTTCATTAAACTTGTCTTCTCATGAAAAAATACAGTACAGATATTTAACAGTAATACTTTTATTTGTGTATGTGACCTTATAATTGTTTAAAATGGGTCTCACTGTTCGGAGGAGCTTTTCACATCTTACGCGTGGTCAGTAAACCCACAAGAGGTCAGTATACTCCTGCAAGTCGCTTTGCTGATGGTGTTTCTGCCTAAACCAGACTTTCATTCATACATACGGTACGTATTTTAAATGCTTAGCTCGTGGACACCCGTGTGTGATCTAGCAGCGTTCTGGACGTAAGGCCAGTCCTTCAACAACGTGCTGTAAATTTGCAGGTTGATATGCACATTCAATTCGCTAATTGTACAGTAACCTTTCTCTCTACATACTGGCTCACAAATATAACCTGCCATATTTTATCTCCCTTTAACCAGTTTAGAAACACTCGTTTGTAAATCCAGTATTAAATTGCAAATGGTGACAGGACACTACCTAATTTTGGAGGCCACCTGACCATTTCTCATCTTAGAATTTTAGTCTGTTTTGTGCCATGATGTTAGACCTTCAGCCAGAGGAAGCTCAACACCAGTTGATGGTCTTCTCCCAGTCCTCTGCACTGCACGGTACATAGGAGTGTGGGATTATTTTACACCCACATTTTGTATAGGGATATATTGCTTGAGACACCTTATCAGCAATAACAGGAAGAAAAAGAAATACACACACATGCTCTTGTCAAAGAAAAACTTTCTACACCAGCTATTTCTTGTAAAATTAATCTCTAATAAACTTTATTTGTACGCAAATTGTGTAAGAGGAAATTGCCATCTTGTAACTCATACAGTAGAAATCCTCTTCCAAAGGCTACCATCCTCAACCTAAACTGGTTCTGTCACACAATTGTTTTTTAACAAATGACACTGTACAATACAACATTGTGCCCTACAAAATACAACTGCAGTTTATGTTTCACTGTGTTTCTTTAAATGTTGCCAGGAACACAGCATGTATAATTCATATGTCCATTTCTCAATCAGTTAGGATGTGAATTTTACAGATCAGAAATAAACATTACAGAAGTAATACATAACAAAAAAATCCTTTGTATATTAGCTACACATTGGTTTAAAAAAATATCTGGCTTCATTGTTAAGGCTTATGCTGAATTAAATTCGTCTGATCAGACAGTAGAAAGGAGTGCAGAAAAGGTGCATTACACTACTGCCATTTTGTAGAACAAAAGGGTGGGGGAGTGAATTCATTATACCCCAAAAAAATCCAAGAAAAGATGGATGAAAAGCACTAGAGAGCCAGTGGTCATCTGCCAGAAACCATGCAGGTCTACCAAGGTAATACTCGTCACTTTAACAATGTTGCCTGAAACAAACCACTCTTTGACAGAAGGTGGCAGGTGTTCTTGTAAATCCTTCTAATTACCACTCAAAGGTACATTCAGCAGCTGCCCTCAGGTTCTGGAATGTATTCTGCTGGAAAGAAAAACAGTGTCCATGGCTACCTGCTTTAATTATTCTTGTATTACTTTTATGTGAGTGATGATTATGGACCCCCAGCTTGAGTTCCCCGGGAGAGCAGGTGTGTTCCTGAGAGCTCTCCCAAGGGGCGTCTCATGCGATTGGTTTTAGGGAGACAGAGCTTGTCACTGACTCTTAATTCTCCTCTATAAGTGTCAGGTCCAGTTCAGTACAGTCCCTCTCAAAGACGTTATGTTGTCCCCCCTCAATGTTGATCTTCCCTTCATTTTGCTCCTCTTCGTCGTCATCGTCCTCCTCTTCACTTTCGCTGAGGGGACCAATGCTTGTCCTGCCAAGTCCTTCTGCTGGTGACAATGAAGCCCGGAAGTCACCCATGATGGGCTCGGGACCCTTGCAGACACTTCCTACGCAGCCTGGCACGGTCCAGTCCAAACAACTCAAAGGATCTCCACTACGAGTCTAGGGAAGAGAAAATAACCTTAGACACAGAGAAGACAGTCATTGACTCAACACTATTCCACTTTATGTAAGGTAATTGTATAAAATGCATTAAACAGCATTCCAAACCACAGACCTGGTACCACACAACATTGAACTTGATAGATTTACTTGGGTGTTTCACTGAGCAAGACACAGCAACAACAAAAAAAAAAAACAAGTTTTTTCTACCTTGTGCTAGATTTGTTTAAACTGCTGCATTCCTGTCATGGTGTCTTGTAGTTTTCTTTATTTTATTCCTATGCATTTGCTTCTAACATGTTATACATACAATGCCTTTACACCAATTTGAGTGCCATGTGAAATGTTAGTCTGCTTCATTATTGCAGGCTGAGCGCTTGGGCTTGCTTTTGCAAGTTTAACAACCACAACCAGTACTCCAAATACAGGCTGGAATGTGTCATTTTGATAAGAGTTAAATAGCCTAATTTATAATCCACTATCTGATTGTACAATGATCAATCAAGCAGTCACATGAAGGTAGGGGTGGTCGACTGGGCCAAAATACATGACAATACTTTTGTTTAGAACCACAATTCATGATATAGATCACACTGGTTGATTTGTAAATAATACTCAAACAAAACAAATTGGCATGTATGTAGTAATGTTAACCATTTAACCTGTAATTGTGTCCTTATAAGAAATAATGGTTGTAACATCAATGTAAAACTTTATTAATGTATTTAAAATACATATAAAAAAAACAACTCATTGTAGCAAAGGTGCTTTATAGTTATTACTCATTCAGTTAGTAAGAATGTTTTGCTCCTGTTTGGGTACTTCAGACTGAGTGTGGAACACACTGCGGCTGAGGAAGATGTGCTCGTACGTGTTCACATAGTCAGAGTTTCCGTGTTTTGTTTGGGGTGCTTTCGTTTCAGATGGTTAAAAAGATTGTGTTGCCACCATCTGTAATTCAAACTGTACCTTTGCAGAGTTTGCAAAGTAGAGGAGCTGGTCCACAACAGATTTTGCAAATCCAAACCATTTCCATACAATCAAGGTACAATCTTTTTTGGGAACAAATTCTTTATGCCACGCTGCACACGTGTTTATATGACAGCACAGCTGACGGTCTATGCATCATATGCCGTTTACATTCACATGCCACAACAGCAATATTTTAGCAGTCCAATGGTATATAAATACCAGTTACGTTTTAAAGATATAGTAACCAAGTTGAGATCCATAGAGATGAATATTGACAAAGAAGTGAAATATACAGACAGCACATGGATATTATGCAGGGTGAAACTGCTTTGTTTCACAAAGTTTTTATTCTAGCTCTGTTGTTACCTCTGAACATGCAGCGATCGTGTGATATGCACATGCCGGTTGGTTCTGTAGCTATAATTACGTTATAGAGTATCACAGTTCTCCCCATAACTCAAACATGTATCGTGGACACAATTGCAACCGGTCTCGATAAATTATTGTCACATAGCTCACCAATATACGAGGGACATACAAGACATAAAAACTGATGTATAAGAATAAATATTCTTATAAAAAGTAACTGAAATATTGTCAGAAAATGGAGAAAACAAAAAACCTTAAACCCTTGTGCTTGTCCAAATCTTCAAAATACTTGTCCTACAGACAATTAGACTCAAATTTTCAATCCTGTAAACTGCAAAGGCGCACGTATGGAAGGTGTGTCTTGGAATCTGAGTGGTAGAGAATGATGTCTCTGCTTTAATCCAATGGGAACCAGTAAAATAACTCATGGGAAAGAAGGAATTTAGTCACAGAGTACAGAATTCCCACTTGCCATGTATTTTCATTTTAACACATCATTACCACCAAGTAACGATGGATGCAGAACGCTGCTCGGCTCTCTGAAAAACTCCACAATCTCAGTTAAAACAAATTCACGCTTTGCAATCTCTCCAAAATAGACTTAGTGTGTTAGTAAATGCTTTGGCCCCCGTTTATCAAGGCAGGAAACTCTAGAGATGAATGCTGGCACCTTCCATGGCATAAAAGGCTTAGTGTGACCCAGGAGAGCCAGGTAGCTCCACAGGGAGAGCTCATATCAAATCAAAACAAGCCAGTACTGTAGTCACCCAGCAGGGAGACACCACACACCTACTGTGCTCATTTGTTCCACAAATATACCTTTACACCTGCTCATGTGATTTACCACTTCAGACATGTCTGTACACTGATTTTATTGTCCATGAAAATGTGTTTGGGCACTGCTCTGAAATATGTTCACCCTTGGCTATGCATTTTCTGCAAGTAAAAAAAAAAAAAAAAAAAAAAAAAAAATCTGATACACATTATCAATAGTATATTTTAGCAACAAATACACACAGAAGAAATAGCCAGATCATCATCGCTATTGTTCTGTATCTAAAAATACAATCATAATATTTAAACCTTCTCTCCTGTACAGGGTTAAAATAATGTAATATCCCCTGCTCATAAACCAAAATATGTCTCTTCAACAGTAAATGTGGCAGGTGAAGCCAGGAACAAAGAGTAACAATCCTATTTGCGAAACTTGAGGAACTGCAGGGGACACCCAGAGTGAGGTGGGAGAGCAGACTGTCCTTTCAGCACAAGCAGCTGTATGCAAAGTATATGCAAATGCGCGTCTGGGAGCACCTCCTGCCTGCCTGCCAGCCCGCCTGCCTGACTGCTGTTTGGGCTGTTACAACAAAGAGGCACAGCAGAGGATGAGCCGCCTATTCCTCCACATTTCCTCATCACCTTACTTCTGTTTATAGTGCCTTTAATAAAAGGCGTTTTACATTTAAAATCAAAAATACAAGCACAAAAGCTCTCCTTAATTTAAAGTGTACTTCAAATTTATTAATACTAATAAGTGCCATATGACTGAAAATATTACTTATTTTTCTGTCGTCAATGCAATGTGACCTTAGTGACGTTTCTAAGTCTGTTGTATTAACCAGCAGGTCTGTGAAAGCAGCCAACTCTGTTCAATATTTACACTCCTGTTACTGTTTTGCTAATTTTTAGATATGCAAAATGGCTACCCACAACCCCTGTATGAGAATTGGTCTGAACAAATGCTTAGTACCTGGTACTTTTCACTACATCACCATAATGTGAAGTCCACATACAAGTGTTAACTCATAGCACTGCATCTGCATACCAGTCCTCTTATTTATAGCATATCCAATGCTTTGTACATATTCATGCAATGAGTAACATCTGAACATGAATCAGTAAATAAACACTGTTGTATTAAGGGAACAAAATTAATAAGATGGTAGTGTAACAAATGCCTCACATTAGTATCAGATTAGACTATTTGTTGCTGCCATGTTAACATGCAGGATTTACATTTCTAAAGATAATTCCAAAATTCAGATCTAAGCGACATTTCCATTTGTTTTCACACAATTTCACACCTCAAAGGAAAAAACTGTAGTTCAAAAACTAATTTCCCTGCTACATTCTTGCCCTGTATCAGCCATAAAGGAGCTAGCACACAGTTATGGTTCTCCATAAATTACGCTGCTTCTCCATTAAGACATGAAAAGATGATTATCTTCACTTGTTCCTTATCATGGCCATGACACCCAAGCCTTTTTGCTTTGGTCAGCTCAGGACCGACAGTCAGAGCCACGTGGGTCCTGCTCAGTGTGGAGATTAGCACGCCAGACCTGTGGGCTCTTTGAAGAGGTTGTGTGATCCTAAACAAATTACAGGTTCAGCGGGGCAGGTAGGGGCCGCTCAGTACTTTTCCATACAACCATAGTGAACGGGTTTAAAACTCTTCCCAAAGAAAAGCCAACATTCTTGCCCTCTCTCTTTCTCAAACACACACACACACACACACTATTTCGAAGCAAAGGAGTTGGTGCTATTAGGACTATTTTTTGAGTTAATGCAAAGTGTATGCAAAACAAGTACAAAGTTTTTCATTCAGATCAGTACCAGGTTGATATCATCACAACAGTCAAAGTGATTGAGCAACACATCACCAGTGGGCTTCCACTACATGATCAAGGAACAAGCTCCCAGCACATAACCAAGAGCCTGGCTCGGACACACACACATACTGGCAGACCAGGGCCAAAGCCATTAATACTAAAGGAAAGCGAACAGAACTACTGTGTTCCAAGGCAGATTCAGATCAGAGGGGAATAAATACAGTCTCCAAAATATATAAACAGAACAATGAAAAACCATCTTAGGAGCAAAAATAATCAGACTCAAGTTTAATCTGACCTTGAATGGACTGAATGAGTAAAAGGGGTTTTATGGCATAAAGAAAAATATTCCTGTTAAGATATGGATATTAATAGATGCTGCATTGTTCACATAGCTCAGCCATTTGCCTTATATAGTGACAAATGGACTCGATACCATACAAGTCCCTTCTAAATGGATGGCGAAGCAGAACAAAAAGTTAAAATTACAGGAATCCAAGTTTTGTTTATACATAAGTACATAAAATAAAATAAAAAAAAAAACATGTATAAGTTTAATGAAGTCAGAAGACATTACTAACAACCATTTCCAAAGAAGGGTCATTACATGTAAAAAATGACTGATGGACCTTAGGATCTTCTGTCCTGAAAGCACCCCTGACACAGCATCAATCAAAATTTATGTGTAATTTACCATGAACTTCAGGGCCAGAACATCAGAGCGTAAGAGATACTGAAAGGCTGTTCACACTCTGACATAGCACAAAGTGAGCTGGACTCACCTCTATAACCTTTGAAGTAACCATAACTCCTCACACATAATAGTTACTGCTCACATCTTGTCCCTAATAGTTGCTAAAGAGTGGCAAATATTAGTTTTCCTGAACACACTCCAACTGTACAGACAATTGTACAGAGGTAAACGTAACTACGGTTAGTTTCTATAGTTATTTTGGTGAGAGTATGTCAGATTTCTTTCCTGTCCCTCACTCTCTCTCTCTCACACACACACACACACACACACACACACACACACACATACACACACATACACACACATACACACACACAAAAACACACACACACACAAACACACACACACACACACACACACACACACCTCTGGTGCAGGGTGTCTGTGTGAGAGCCTGGGCTATGCTGAGTCAGTGAGTCCAGCAGAAGTCCCCCTCATGCACAGCTGTTGTTCTCGCTTAGCAACATGCAAAGCTGTTAGACCTAGTGGCCCAGCACTGACAAGGTCCCACATCCAGAGGTGGAAGACGAGAAGCTCGCAAATGATGTGCAAACGAGAAGTGCACGCCCAGTCTATGTGTGAATCACAAAAGAACCCAGCTGCTGGTACTGGTTTTGGTATTGAACCGGGAATTTGTTCACACAGGCTTCTGGGCAGAGGGAGGACCACCCTTGCTTTCAATTCAGGAATGGGAGGGGCAAATCTGAGTCCCACAGGTCACCCATTCCACTCCCACTACCATATAAACTCTCCCACCTGCAGAGCCAAGAGCTTATTTAGGGAGGGGGGTAGGTGGTGAGACTGACTGGTCTGGGTCCAGAACCCTGATCAAAGTGTAAATGGGAGAAGGAGAGACTGTCTGCCACACCATTCCACAAGCGCATATACACACTCACAGCTACAGGACTCGTTTCACACCCTCAGTCCCCCAGGCCTCTGCTCTCTCACTCCTTCTCTTTCAAGCACAGTCTTCAACAGTGGGCCTGTCCTGTGTTCCCCAATAAAGTGCTGGTGGGGGGTGCTGGAGGCAGTGCAGCAGAAAAGGATAAACGTTCGAGAGTTTTCATAACAGCCTATTGCTGGCTGCTATAGCTTTAGGTGCCTGATTCAGACTCAGACTCTCCATTCCCCTTAATACACCCAGCCTTTCCTGCCCTGGCATGCAGCATAAAGAAGGCCAATTAAATTTCAAGATGTTAACTGCGCAGAGACACAAAATCAACTGTGTGCTGTGCACTTGTGAGGCCAGCAGTCTGCCTCCGAGCTTTGTTGTAGCTAAAGCTTTGCTTTCACACCACATTTAATCTACGTTTCCCACAGAAGCCAACTGTTCTTTCCCTCACTGACAGAAATAGCATATCTAGCATGAGTAATAACAGGAAGTGGGCCAGGGGAGGGGGTTGCTCTTTTCACATGTGCAACATCCATTCGGTGCTCCTAACAAAAATCTAAAGTTACGTCATGAGTACTGCCATCACTGCCACCCCTGCTATCATCATAAATTACATAAATAATCCACACATAATAACGTATGAAAATATAATAAGTTGTATTTCGATGACAAATCATCTGTAAACACAGTGCAGTTCAAGCTGAGTAGTGTTCCTAGCAAGTACACTAGAGAACTAGTGTGACCAATTACAAATCAGCAGGACATCGATAACGAGCTTTACTATATGCCTCTGTAGACCTTTGTTATTCAGATGTGCAAACATCCTTGACAGACAGACACCACCAATGATCATGTGATAGACATGCTAGGTGTACAATTAGCAGCAGCCAGTAGCAGTAACAAACGTGTGGAAGCCCCAATGATGTATATGAAGGCATTACTGTCGCACTTTTATACACTGAGAAAGAAAAACATGCAGGCATGAAACAAGACACACACACACACACACACACACACACACACACACACACACACACACACACACACACACACAGGAATTAGAACAGCTGGAGAGCCGCTGCACAGCAGGAGCTGTGCCATTAATAATGGCTGCCTGACAGGCCGTAAACCAGACTTTACATTTGCAGACACTCCAGAGGAAAAGTCCAGCCTCCTGACTTCCACCATCTTATGCCTCAGCTATCCCACAGTGCACCGTTTCTCTGCTCACCTGAGTCATCTTGCTGAAGTCCAGGCCGGGCCTTGCACCGGGCAAGGTGTCATGATCGTGGCGACGTTTCAACACCGGTTTGCGCAGGTCACATGGCTGGGAGTGGCAGCGTGGCAGCTGTGGGGGTAGGGTACGCCGCAAAGAACATGGGGTACTGCAGGCCGAGGAGGGCGAGGGGGGAGCAGCCTGTGCCGGCAGGTATGGCAGGGCGGGGGCTGGGGGAGGAGGCAAGAAATGCGCAGCCGCCTCCTGGATGTGCACAGGGGACAGGGAAAAACGGCGCTGCGGGGGGGCGGGTGGGCACAGCGGGGATGGGGATGAGGAACAGGAGGAGGGGAAGAAGCAGCAGCAGCCACCGCTGCCTCCCCCCCGGGATAGGTCAGCAGGGTCCCAGGGAAAGGTCCAGGGCACCGGGGAGTCAGGCGAGAGCGCTAGGCTGAAGAAGGTAGGGCTGGAGGAGGAGCGCAAAGAGGAGGCTAGGGAAGTGCTGGGGACACGCAGGGGACAGGACCCGCCCGCGCCGCCTCCGCTGTGGCAGCGACGCTTCACTGGCGTCCAGACCTTTGAAGCGCTGGGCCGCCAAACGGAGCGGCAGCGGGACAGGTCCTCGGGCACTGACAGCGAGCGGCAATGGCGTTTTGGGGGTGGCGGGGGTGCACCCAGGAAGGACAGGTCTGTCACAGAAGTGCTGGGAGCCAGACGACGACACAGCTCATCACCCTTGGCAGCGGGATCCCTGGGTGTGTCTTGAGGGACCAGTCTGGAAGATGAGCTGAGCACGTCCTGCAAGCTGGATTTGGTGGGAGGGCACAGCTGCCAGCTGTTTTCTGTGAAAGTAAAAAAAAATAATAATAAAATACTGTCACAAAATGGAAAAAAAAAGTGGGGGGACAGTGCATATGCACACAAATAATTACAGTTTTCACTGCGTGTGTGTGTGTGTGTGTAACTAAAAGACAACATGCCACACATAACGTACAATGTATACTGCTGTAAAAAACACCCCAGTCAAATGTTCAAAAAATTAACCAAAATAACTGTCCATATTCTCCCACTTTCATCCATGATTATTTGTTGTGCAACAAGAGAAGAGCAGGGGTATGGGGAAGGAAATGCAGCCAATCCTCTAAGTTACCACATATTACCACATGAGAGCACGGCCAAACAGCCAGATCTGTCAAATAGGTTCTCCACAGTGGCACATTATCCCTACCCAAAATATTTAACCTTCACCACAGACATTACAAGAGCGGAAGCACAGTAAAACCCCTATAGTGCCTCACGTACAAAGGCATTTCTCTGCTTCAAGAAGCATGAAAAGACACAAGACAAGCAAATTATTTCTAAAAGTAATGTGATGCAGGATAATCAAACACGGCACACACACACATACAGACAGGCTCCCAACAGAAGACACTGACTTATTATTCAAAAAGGGAAGGCACAGCAGGAATAAACACTTGCGTTTCAACAGGATGCACATTCATCAAACGCTATTGACGCACATGTGCACAAAGGAGCCAAAGACATGAGGGGAGGAAACAAGAGACAGCACCACCCAGATGAGTACAGAACTATACAGAGAAGACATGGCTACACCCAGTAAAAGCTTCCAGGAGACACAGAGAAAGGCAGTCAGAGAAAGGGAACTAGACAGAACTGCAGAGTCAAAAATAAATGTCAGCTCCCTTCCCATTTCATATCCTCAAATCAACCATTAAGGCTAGGTGCTGCAAAAACAGAAAAGCACAGCGAAGGTGTGCTTGGCATCACGGTAACAGTCAGCTTTTATTTTAAAAAGTGTCACAAGATTCAGCACTTAAGAACAGGTGCTCCCGCTTGTTCAAAGTGTCAAAGCAGCGTGCAGCGTGTTAGCTGCAACGATACGTGCTCGGCAACATGAAAGCTCAGTGGAACAATAAAGGGTTCAAGTGGTAATGTAACTCTTCATAGTTACATCAGCAGTGTTGCAAGACATTCACACAAACAGCGCAAACCCAATGTACGCGTGAAGCGGGGTGTGAAAAGGAAGCTGCTTTTTTTTTTTTTTATTAGAAGGGATAAACCTGAAGCTGTGCAGTCTTAGTATTATATCATGATTTTGACACTTTGGTGCTGAACTGTACAGGTCACACCCATTTTTTTCACAGCAATGCTTCTCCTATTGACAGACCAACAGCAACTGAAACCCACTAAACACTAAAGCAACAGCAACTGAAAGGATATTTGGACATTTTTACACTGAGCATATCATTTCAAAAGCATGATACCAAAGAAACTGTACGTTGCAACTCAGCCAAGGTGTACATGAGAAACACCCTTCATCACAGCAGCTGAGTTGTCTATAGACTCAACCACACTGTTTTCAACTGATAAACTCTGGAAACAAGCAATGGTCATCTTGTGTACAAGTACGGCAGCGTTCATTCCATGAATAAGCAGCAAATCCTCTCTTTCAACCTCACAGCAAAATCACTGACAAAAATCTTCCTCACACCCTAGTGCAGATTGCAGGCAGGGTCAAAATGGGGACACAAGCACATAATGAAATAAGCAGAGGTTATTAGTCATTTACCACATCAGAAAATGACCATGCCTTTTCATTTCTTGGCTGTAAACATCCATTTGCACCATTATCATATTTAAAACAATATCAGAAACAATTTCAAACAACCCGACATGCACATACTTATTTTTTGTTAATACACGTCCATTCATAAGAATACGTACCCAATGAATGAGTGAAGCATTAAGTCAACTAAAAATTTGTTTATATTCAATATTGCCAAAACTAAACTGTAACAAACATTACCCAATACATTGAACCATTTTTGAATTAACACAAGAAAACCACCAATTTACATACTTTACAACAATTAGTATAAGTATACTACTTAGTATCAAAGGTCAGTATCCTTAGCATCAGTGGAGTGTCCCTGGAAAAAACCACCAATGTTGCTATTATTAGCAAATTAGTGTGCACACTGTCTGACATCAAACCACAAAAAAAAACAGTACACCAAAGAATAAAATGCAGAAATCCCAGTTCTGTGCACCAGAAAGTACCTATTCGCTTCACCTCCATTCAGTTTCATGTTCACAGCAAAAGTCCAATTTAAAAAAGTCAGTGTGATGTGGTCTTCACATGTATTGCACAAACAAACAATCTACACCAACCAAGGCTCCATTTTCCTCAATAATAAAAGTACTTTATAAATTTTTTCCCACATGCAGGTATGTGGACAGGTGCTGGTGGTTTCAGTTCTATAAAATTTGCAGTAATTTGCTAAACAGACATAAGGAATTATGGACCAAAAACCAGCTGTTAATATAAAAAAGAACACATTATCTCCATGCCATGCTCATCCGGCAGTATAAAATACAGCTTGATAACATTCAATTTATTTTTTATATAGCATCTTTCACAAGTCGCCTCAAAACGCTTTATACAACAAAATTATAGATATCACGCAATTAACAGCGGGTGGATAACTGAAGTTAAAGTTGGACAACAACGAAGGAGAGTAACAAAAAAAGAACACAGTTTGGAGGAAAAAAAAAAAAAAAAAAACCTCTAGGAGCCCAAGGTCAACTGGCTGCCCAGCCCCTCCTGGGCATACTAACATTACAGAGTACACAGTTTATAATCGAAACTATGAACGTAAATAGCACTATAGTTTTTCAGTGCTCCGGGTGTAGGAGTAGCTCTCTGCTGGTCACAGCATCTCTTGGGTGAAGGCCCCATCTTAAGGGGTACACTGGGTATCAGCAACTCTAAAAAGGCATCCTGCTCAGATGGTGCCCAGTTGGGCACGGGGTACACATACGAACAGAGAAGGATTGCAGAGAGAGGTTAGTACATAATACAAACACTAGCAGTCCCAAAGCAAAATATCATAGCTACATTGGCATGTACAGCATGCGCCAGCAGCATTAATTACAGTGAGCTATGAAGACTGTTGTGGTAAAGTAAAATCAATGTACATCTTCAATCAGGATTTAAAGACTGAGACAGACTTTGCATCCCATAAGCAACCAAGCAGACTATTCTATAGATCATGGGCTCAGTAACTAAAAGCTCTAGCCCCAATACTTTAAAGTAGAAATGGAATGGAAAGAAGGTCTGCATTCTGGGATTGTAGGGAATGATTTGGAGTATATGAATTAACTCCATTAGATATGCTGGTGCTTTGCCTTTGAGTGCTTTATATGCTAAAAAAGAACTTTGAAATTGGTCCTGTACTTAACAGGAAGAAAGTGGAGGAATGAGAGTACAGGACTTATATGGTCGTACTTTCTGCTTCAAGTAATAACTCTAACAGTTGTTTTGTAAAGTGTTTGTGTGGTTTGTACTTCCAGAGAGTAAAGCGTTGCAGTAATCTATCCAACTGTAAACAAAAATGAGCACAATTCTTTTTCAATATCTTTTGTAGTAAGAAAACACCACAGCCTAGCACTATTTCTCAACTGCAGGAAGCACACCTGTGAAACTGCATTAACATGACAACCAAGGAAAGGTTTGAGTTTAAAATGACACCTAAATTACGCTCCAAGTCGCTAATGGAGAAACGCATGTTGGCAGCATTGAGAGCTGAACTGAAAGCACTCCTATCAGTATCATTACCCCAAACAAGATCTCAGTTTTATATATTTTTAACTTTTAACTAAGGTCTTAGCTGATGCATCATCATTAGGTTTAACCACAAGTTATAACTGAGTATCATTAGTGTAGGTATGATAGTTGATATTATACTTGCATACAATATTGCCTAAAGGTAACGTAAAGTCAGAAGAGTATTTGGCCGAGCACAGATCCCTGTAGTACTCCAAATATAAGTGGTGACATGGGTGAGGGTGCGCTATCGTTCAACATTAACATAACAGTTTATGATAACTAAACCACCTAAGAAGAGTTCTGCTATGACAGTTTAAAGCCCTTTTATCAGCACAGAATGATCAACAGTATCAAACACAGCACTAAGATCTAACAGAACGAGAGCTGTCTCGTTCCTTGCATCAGATGAAATTATAATATCATTTACAACTCTAAAACCTGTTTCAGTGTTATGTCCTTATTGGAAACCAGACTGAAACTTATGCAATAAACTGTTGACTTCCAAGTGAACTTGCAGCTGAATTGCAAATATTTTTTCAGAACCACGGAGAGGAAAAGAACATTTGAAATAGATCTAATTGAAGGTCTAGGTTTAAAATACTATTCTGAACGTGCTCTATATAGCACTTTCTTGTACTGTCTTAGGCTGTTAGACCATGCCAACTGAAGTACCTTGAGACGTGTGAACTGCCACTTGGTTTATTTTACGGCCTGTTTCAGACTCAGTATATATTCATTAAACCATAGAGAGCACCTAGGTTTTAATTTAGTTTTTAGTGGAGCTACGTTATTTAGTGTCTGACTGACCACTGTACAAAATATGTAATTTCATTAATACATGTGCTGTCAGTGAAAACTGTTCTGTATAGTATCTGTAATTTTTTTCACTTTGTCTATATTGAAATGGTGAGTCATAATAACCTTTTCTTTCATGTGCAGAGGAGAAAAAGTTAAATCTCAAAAGTGGCCAAGAAATGATCAAAGTAGGAATTACCTAATTGGTGCACTAATAAATGACAAATATCAATACCATGGGTTATAATTAAATCTAAAGTATGCCCATGCATGTGGGTTGGTTCTGATACGTGCTGAGTACAATCAACTAAATCAAGTAGGGATATGAAACTCATATTGAGTGCATCTGTCTCAGTGTTAATATGAACATTAAAGTCACCTTGAACTACAATTTTATCAAACTTGATGCTCAGATTGTACAGAAAAATCACCAAAGTCATTAATAAAACATGTCTGTGGTTCTGCAGGTCTATAGACTACAAGTAAATACACAGATGAATCCAATGCAATTTTAAGCAACATAGTGACCTTTTTGTCATTTGAAGCTAATTGTTTTTGTCTCAATATTGAGAGAATCAAAGATTGCAACCACCTGCATGTCCTGAACTGGCTTTATGTAAGCATGTAAAGGCATTAGGAGAGGCTTCAACTAGGTGGACAGTGTCAGATGGCCGAAGCTAGGATTTCTGTAAGGGCACAAATATCCGAGCTGGTATCGAACACCGTGTCATTAATCAGAACTGCTTTGTTACCTAGTATTGAGTAAGGAGCATATTATATTTTATATTATATTTTATACCCGTATCATATTTTGTTTCATCTAGTTTTGTTTTTTTTTATTGGAATTTAAAGTTGGTTATTTGCACGAGAGCCCCTAAATGGACATCTGAGTATAGGTCTCAGTGTAATAATAATAGTAACTATATTATAGCTCATTATTAGACAGATCTGAGCTCTGAGTAGTTGTGTACTTTAGGGGATGCCATGTTATAGTGACCCTGGGCAAATGCCAGAAATATAAAAAAAAAAAAACTGGGAAAATAACCAGCCTGAAATTTAAGATTGCAGGACTGAGGCCGGGGTGGTGCTCTAAATAGTTATTTTGGAAGCAAGATGATATGCAGTTTCCACTGAATATATAACAGTAGAATAGTCAAATTCCCCTTCAATATTTCTTGGAAAAAAAATATGAAGCAAACAAAACCAAATTTACTTCTGATAGTTATGAGGAGCTTCACTGGATTAACCCTGTGAAATGACCCAGGCCTGTAGGACACCATGGTTATGAAATAACCTAACTCAAGAAAGACAAGCAATTTCATGTAAATATGTTACCGTCTATAGAAAAACTGAGGCAAAGCAACAAAAATCTAAATTGTGCAGGAATTGTAGTCTACATTACATATACTGAAGAAAAACATAAAAAATACCATATTTGATTTTTTTTTCTCACATTGGCTGGGTTTTCCCATAGACAATCACATATTCTATAGTACTGATTATCTCACCATAGACCAGAACAATCCAAGCTGTTAATCTTCTTACTACACTCACATCATACATACACAGAAATTTGATGCATTATAAACCAGACAGACCCTGGCACAATATAATCTTCCCCCTTTACCCCTCTGGTGAAGTAGCAGTTTATAAAGCCCAAATGCAATGTCATACCAATAAAATGGCCAATAATCAGGTATCCATAAACACTCCCTGCACAAGTGTTTACAAATTAAACCCATTCACACAAGTGACACAAGCAATTTGTTTCACAACAACCCAAGTTAGATGTGTTTTTTTTCCCCCTCCAACAATGTGTATCTCCTACATCCTGGCCAGGCTTCTATCTGAATGTGTTTTATGTTAAATCACTGCTCTAAGGCAAGGGTGCATCTTCACAGAAGTGATCACAAGAGATGGACAAAGGCCAAGGGACTGCAAATCACTGAGAAACAGCCATCTCCAGGGGATAAGCTGTTCCTAGAAACGGCTCCCAACACTTACAGCATGCAGGGACGTGGGGCTGCCCACGCTCTGCCCAGCTTCCAACATGTACCGATCATTCACCCAATTACCTCAACTGCTACTAATGGCCAAATGCGTACGTCTTGTAAACATCACGCGGCATGCGAAACGGTGCGCTCATAAAACTGCAGCGTGAGAAAATGGAATTCAAAAAGCCAAGTTAACTTTAAGTTATACACCACCTCCTAGAGAGGCCACTTCACAAGCAAGCAGACAACACAAGCTTAGATGTGTACCACACATCTGCAGTTGTATGATCCGCTGCCGTTATTACAATTTGAGGTCCGATTTCTTTATGGCTTACAACCCAACTCAGAAACAAGTCTCTTAATATAAGGCAACATTAGACTTACTAAAAATTCATTTTTGAGAATTAAATTTACCAACATTTCACTTATACCATCACAATAATGCTTTCTGTAAAGGCTGCGGTCTGCCAGTTCTACAGAGGGTTTTACAGAGGGTTAAATCTCTTTTGGTAACATGACTGAATATTGAAGAATTGCAAGAATGGACATAGATGCGATCATATCCTGTTATATAACCTGGCTGACAGCCAGTAAATCAACACACAGCAGTCACATGGTGTGCAGCAAACAAGCGCTTTGCTTAGCTACTCAGATGTGATACATGAAGCATGTTAAGTCACACACGCACTGACTCCAGCTGCAGACTACACAAATAATTTGAATGTAGAGAACCGCAGTATCAGCGCAGTCTGTTAAGAAATTACATAGCCACTGACAACCCAAATGATCGGGACTTGGCTCCTATCTCTGCTCTGAGTGTGTAGTTGATGTTCTCCCTGTACTTTGTGGGTTTCCTCCAGGTATTCCGGTTTCCCCCCAATAGTCCAAACACATGTAGTGTATGTTGACTGGTGTTTCCAAATTGCCTGTAGTGAACGACTAAGTGTGTGCAATTGTGCCGTGCGATGGATTGCCACCTGTCCAGGGTGTTCCCCAACTTGTGCCCTTAGCTGTCTAGGATAGGCTCCATGTTCCCCCTGTGACCTTGCACAGGATAAGCGGTATGAAAAATGAATGGAACAGTTTACTCATATTCACCTAGGTACACCTGTATACTAGTACAGACTAAATGTGAATTACCTGCCTTGTGCCTCATAAGGTATGACTATTATGTTATTTAGAATTAACTTTACTTTACTTCCCTTTACTTCACGTTAGGAGCTATGCCATCTACTATACTTAGTAACTGCGAACCAGATGCATACCAATAAAAAAAACAAACACACACAAATTACAATGCTGATCTTGAATATCTGCATTGAAATCTTTATTATATCCTCAGTCTTTCTTGAGAAACACTCTTCACTCTCCAACCTCTAATTCTCTGCAGCCTAGGGCACATGGCAGAGTGCACCTTAGACAGGGTGCCAACACATCTCAGGGCACACAGACACACACCACAAGTGAAATTTAGGATTTTCAGTCAGCATGTCTTTGGACTGTAAAAGGAAACCAGAGGAAACTCCCAGGGCTGTGAAGTATTTTGTGGCTGACAAACAATGTGTAGAACAAATTCATCTGCATATTGAAACTCTAATGTCAAAACTAGACCTTACTGTAATGGAGAAAATTGTTCAATGGAAAACTATAAATCAGCGAATTAATTGGGTACTTTATGCTTTCACCACAAGGGTCCTACTCCCAGCTGGGGTCATCACTAAAGCTTGGGTCACCCTTTACACCCTGAAGGAATTCCTCATCTTCTCATGGCCCACAACCACAAATTTTCCTATGCTCAATATATAGTATTTAGAAGACACAAAATTACATGTTTACACATGCCCATCAACCACGTTTTAAGTAGAGCAAAGCCATGTTTTCTAGGTATCAGAAAAGTATATTCTAGCTGTATTTATAAATCAAAAGTATCTACTGTACATAAAGTATAGTCTATGTCTATCATCTGAATTCACAGCCACAACATTCCTCTAATTTGAACCAAACTACAATACATACACTGGGCATATAGTTATTAACTATTTCCAAGATAAAGACAGTCCAATATGCAAAGAACAAAATTAATGCATTAACTAAATATTTAGTAAATATTATTATCATTAAAGCTGCAAAGTAAAAAAAATTGTATTTTAAATATGTTCACTTTGCCCCCTCCCACACCAAATATTAAAGGTCAAACAGAAACAAGAACAAACATTTTAGTCTTCCAGAACAAGTCACAATTACTACATATGCAAACACTTTGCTTTCTGCATACTGTATAGAGGCTGTAGAAGTGTTTTAAAAAGCTTTAGAACTTTACCCCAAAACAAAAGTGAAAAATAAATCTACCCTTAAAAAAGCAAGAAACCCAGACACACAAGAACAGAAAGCAAAACACATTTTTGGGTATGAAGGGTTCCCTCTCCCCCCATTTTTTTTTTTTTTACCTGGCATCAATCCATATGTGGACCAAATCCTGGGGCTGGGAGACTGATGGACAGGCTGGAAAAAAGGCACGTTTGCTCAGTAAATAGCCACTGTTACTCCGTGTGATATGCATGACGTTCTACACATCACAACACAAACAACCGGACATTTCTGTTTGTTCACACACTGGCACGAGCTCCTCACCAGGTTCAAAGGAAAAGCCCGGCAGGATGGCTCGTCTAGACTCTGTTTCTGTAGCTGCTCGGTGATGAGCGTCACCATGGTGGGTCACCTCTCAGCTGGGCAGAGGGGAAGGGTTGTCAGTCTGTCTGCCCACCTCACTGCAAGCGCCACACTGGATCCTCCAGTGGCCAGGCTACCTTGCCCGACCTCACTGGGACACAGTCACCATCAACATGTCCTCATCTGTAAGTGAGAAAGA
>JABJVR010047471.1:0-25402 GCA_025773905.1 Chitala chitala | reverse complement strand
GAAACCAGGTGGGTACAGTGCACATCCCTCATTCATGTATACAGAGCACTGTGCTGTACAAGAAACCAGGTGGGTACAGTGCACATCCCTCATTCATGTATACAGAGCACAGTGCTGTACAAGAAACCAGGTGGGTACAGTGCACATCCCTCATTCATGTATACAGAGCACTGTGCTGTACAAGAAACCAGGTGGGTACTGTGCACACCTCTCAGTTGCATGTACAGGGGTGTGTCTGTCTAGACTTCCATCTGCCATCACTGTTAATACCACTAACCATCCCTAATTAATTCACCAGATTCAGCAGTACTCCAAAACAGATGATAGATATGCATATTAAATGTTAGAATGTTACAATTTTTTTAAGTGTAAAAATATAATTTTTTAAATGCTTTTCAGGATTTATTTGCGAATATTGAAATAATTTGTTTGTTTTATTGGCTTATACACACACACACACACACACACACACACACACACACACACACACACAAATGTGATTTCATTATATAGGTTATGCATTAAAAAGAAGATACCCTGAGGGCTTTAATTGCAACTTGTGAACACAGTGACAGTGGGACAGTTTGTTTGTTAATGCTGTTACCAGTTTACTGTAGGGTGATTTTCCATTTACAAGCAAAGTTCATAAATGAAGGTACACTTGCATGAGTGAATTAAATTTTACCAGATAATCATGTAAATAGCAGAAGTTGAGGTAATTGATCATGATATTGAATCATGACTTGTGTGTGTGTGTGTATGTGTGTGTGTGTGTGTGTGTGTGTGTTGTGTTTGTGAATACAAGGTGTGAACTGGGGTTCATCTGTACAGGCCAGTTTGTACAACATGGCTCTGTCCCACTCTGTGAGTCTCAACCACATCGAAGACCACATCAAGAACTACAGGTAAACAGAAAACCTGGCCGAGGGCTCTCACCTTCTCCGAGAGGAGACCCCTAACTCACCTCCATCACTCTGCCCCAGGCCACAGTGTCTGGTGCTTAGCGGCCCTCCCAGCTACCGGCCTGCCTTGGTGGACTTCGTTAGCACCTTCACCAAGAACCTGAGCATGATGATGTGTGGAAACGTGGTCACGGTGAGCTGCTACGTCGGCTTCGTGTAATCCTCCTCGTACAGGGAAATTAGGAATTTACCACCAGCACTCAGGCTTGGGGAGCTGCTGCGCCTGTGCTGCAGGAAGCTCTGATGATTTTAATAATATTTTTACAATTCAAACAGCTATTGTCTGGAAAGAGACCAGTGTCTATTCAACTGCAAACACACAGAAACAGTTAAGATGTTCCCCTTCCCCTTATGTCGGTGTTAACTTTCATCATCTCTCACAGGGCATGTCTTCCACTGAAGCCGTAATGGCAGCATGTGGGGACAGCCACGTGAATTGGCTGAACAAGAGGCAGATCAAGTCTTTTTACCGTGGTGTGGTTGCAGAAGACTTCCGCTCTGGGGTACAAATGCTGCTCCAGGTAGACTCCATCCAACCAATCCAACCATCCTCTGTTTCTCTCACATTCCTTTCTCTGTCCCTGTACCTCTTGCCTCTATGGGCCAGAGAAATTTGCAAGTTATATTGGCACCTCGGTAAAACTGGACTTAAGCATTTAGAAAATGGCTGACTTTTTACACTGATTTGGTTTTCAGTAAACACTCCAGGGTAGGTAACTTGCTAAAATGTGCTAATACAGCGATTCTCCTGGGACTTAATTGGGTGAACATTTGCTGAGTTCCCACCTTATAAACACTACACATTACCTCCCACTATGTGTTCTACTTCGCAGGCATCAGGATTGGGTCGAGTTAAGCCCAATGTGCTTGTTATCGGGTATAAGAAAAACTGGTGCAAGGACCAGCCGTGCTGCATGGAAAACTATATTGGGGTCATACAGTAAGTCAAATTCAATCTCTGGCTGTGCTGCATTGAATACTATATCCAGGTCATGTTGCAATTACATTTGGGTTATACAGTTTAGCAGGCTCTTTGAATGTTCAACCTTTGGATACTATAACTAGATGATATGGTCAGTTCAGTTTCAGTGTGGAGAAACCTTCAGGGATATATGTATAATCATTCATGCACACACAGACAAGTAGTTACATTTACATTTTCAGTGTTTCTGTCTTACTGTTTCTATTTGTTAACTTCTTAATGGTCATGTCTAACGTTTCTAGTGACCAAAGTTAAAACTGATTACACCTACTGTGTTGTTTTTATTGACAAAGACTCATTGGTGCTTCTGATGATATTTTGTGTTCCTGAGTGTATGTATTTGTGTGTTTTTTTATCAGCGACGCCTTTGACCTGCAGTACGGCGTGTGTGTCTTACGCATGAAGGAAGGCTTGGATGTGTCCCGTAATGTTCAAGCACACGGTGAGAATTTCAGCGATGTTCGGGGGAAATAAAATTAAAATGCAAATTTAGCTCTGCTGCTGGGCCCTTAAAGCTCACTCCTTCATCTCCTGCAGTGAACCCTGGGTTTGAGATGAGCTCGGAACAAGGCCACAGCAATGGAGGGCCACCCACCATGTCCATGGAGGGCACACGTGTGTAGCAAAACTCGAACTGCACAGGAATAATACTTATTGGCCGCTTTTCTGTTTCACCAAACATTGCAATAAGCACCTGACCCGGTACAGCTGGCATGTTAGCATTTTGCAGCAGGTTGTACCGTGGGCCGCAGCATAAAAACCAGTTTGTATCTTACAGTCGACCCTGATGCCTTAGTGGCTGAGGCACAGCTGCACACCGTGTTCCAGTCCAAGCAGGGAAAGAAGACCATTGATGTGTACTGGCTCAGTGATGATGGAGGTGAGCCTGGAGTGGAGATGCTGGAGGATGGAGCTATGGGAGGGTGACAGAGGGGGTCAGTACAAGGACACTCACGTGGTACACCCGCAGGTCTAACGCTGTTGATCCCCTACTTGCTGAGCCGAAAGAAGCGCTGGGCCCACTGTAAGGTGCGCGTCTTTGTGGGAGGAGAAATACAGCAGGTGGAAGAAAAGAAGAAGGAGTGAGTAACGCTGTCCTCCTGCTGCCCCCCCTTCCCTTCCCTTCACATAGGACACTGCTAACACAGCACCACACACAGTGAAACTGTACATATAACAGCACAAGAACAAACCACACAGTACAAACAAGAAGAGGCTGTTTAGCTCACCTAGCCTGTTTGGATCCAGAACACTGGGGTGACTGACCTACAGGCCATGCTTTCACTACTCTAAAATGGGAAAACTATACCACAAACCCCACCTCCTAAGCCTTTGTACAAAGAAATGTTTTCATTGCTCTGACCAGGTTTCAGTTTGTAGCCACATGATCTGGTATCAGTACTGATATTAAACTTACATTGAAATTCAACTTGATGAGATAATGTTTTTCCTTTTGCAAAACTGACTTTTCCTGAAATTAGGTGCAAGGTGTCCTGCATTTTTCTGTACTCTCTGTCATTTCCAGGATCATGGACCTCATCAAAAAGTTTCGTCTCTGTTTCCATGACATCCAGGTGCTGACTGACATTAATGAAAGACCACGACCTGAACAGTATGTTTCACAATTGTATTCATATTGTTTTTGAAAATTCTCCAATATTCCTTTGTTTTTTTTGTACAGCTTTTTAAATAACTGCATATTTATCTTGTAATTTTGCACTTTTATGCAGAATATATGTACAAATAGTAATAATAAAATAAATTTAAGTTTTCAGGCCAAAATGCAGTCTTAAAAAAACACATTCTTTAACAGTGATAGAACAATGCCTACTTTCCATAAGAACAATTCCTAGTTGGTTTATTTGTAGAGATGGCAGAAATTAAGCTTTACAACTCATAGTGACTGAAATATTTTGCATTCAACAACTACCTGATATATCAAAATAGACACTGACCATTCAGGGGGTGGGGAGGGGGTTAAACCGAACTATGACTTAAAGTAAAAATCTCACCCATTATTAGCTCTGAAATCTAACAGCTCACCAGCTGTAATTAGTTTTAGTACAGAAAACTATACAGGTTAAAGGTCAGCGGTCCACAAACAATGAAAGTGTGACAGTTGAAGAGAGGGGGGAATTCCAATGCTCCATAACAGATATTACACACATAAGAAACATATCTGTAGTCAGTTAAGGTACTGAACCTGTGTCACCCTGGAGTTCATAGTTAGATGTGTCGTGATGCTGCTGAATGTCGACTCAGTTCATTGCTCTTCTTTCCCTGTCAGTGTGAAACGGTTTAATGACCTACTGAGGCCTTATAAGCTAAGCAAGAGTCATAAGGATGAGCAGTCAAACAGCCTGATGAGTGAGAACTGTCCCTGGATGGTGTCTGATGAGGACTTGGAGAAAAACAAGGCCAAGGTAATCCTATTTCTGAGCTTCTGTGCTGTTTCTGGGTTATCTTTGCTGTACTGGGAACTGATGTTATCTGGTATAGTTAGTATAATAGAGTGTGGTTTAGGGTTTGATGGTATTATATTTTAATGTGATGTGATTACCACCAACAATTCAAGTGCAGTGTTACCACATTCTTGTTCTAAAACCCTGTTTAGGCCTGATCACATTCAGGAAGACAATAGACGGTATCTATTTACTGGCCTTAAACAATGTTATTCTGTGTGTGCCTGTGTGTGTCTTTCAGTCTCTTCGTCAGATACGTATGAACGAGATTTTACAGGACTATTCAAGAGACGCTGCCTTGATCATCATGTAAGTTCCTGCTGACCATTCCATCAAGTGCAGCTATTAAAAAAAAAAAATCAGTTCAGCAGGCAGAAATGCATGACCCATCCCCCCCAGGAGGGGCGGGCTGATCTTAAGTCAGTCTTGGTTGGGTGTTCAGCTGAATTCTTTCATTGTTATACCTTCTCCTGAGAAAGACTGTGTAGAGTAACATAAAAAACACAACTCATTTCAGCAGCTATGAAACGGAGCAGCATCAGTATTATATACCACTGCTTTTTAGTGCAATTCATGAGACTGAATTGGGTGTAGCTTAAGCCACAGACAGAAATTACTGACAAAACTAATTTTAAAAAACAACCTAACAACACTTTTCTGCATATTAATGGAAGCTGTATATTATGTAATCAGTAATGTTTAACATTTATATTTTATGTTTATATTTATAAATATACATTAATATATAGTTATATTTAGACAGTTCCTATGTGTGCTTGATAAAGGCTGTTTGGTTACATATGGGTTGGTGCTATAGTCTGTAAACGAACTCTAGTCCCTGGCTGTTTCTCCTTTCCTGTGACAGAACTATGCCTGTGGGACGCAGAGGCATCTGCCCCAGTGCACTCTACATGGCGTGGCTAGACATCCTATCATGTGACCTACGACCCCCAGTCTTACTTGTCAGAGGCAACCAGGAGAATGTGCTCACCTTTTACTGCCAGTAGGCCTACACCATTTTTGTTCAGGCAATAAGATTTCATATTGGTGACAGTGACAAGGACCATTTATGTTTGTCTTGAAACTTATCAAAGAGCTAGTCTGAGCATGTTATAGCACTTTAGAATTTATGGTTTTGCATCATATCTTGAGCCATGCCAAAACAAATTTAAAACTACTGTTATTTAGCATCAGTATGTGAATTTTTTTTCTTTACTTAAAATTGCTTCTACCATTAACATCTGTGCTTCATGGGCAACCAGTCTGTAAGGTATATGATGTAATCTCTTGTTCTTGGTGTAGGTAAATGATTAATATTTATGTAAATATTTATAGTCACTGAACACATTGTACTGTTTATGTTCAGTCCATGACTACATATTTATGAAAACCTGATATAAACATAAACTGAATTATATTACAATGACTATGAAACTATGAATTTTGAACCATTTACAATTTTGGTCCATCTGAATTCGATATTCTTCCAAGTATAGTATGTTAAAATTTTAGTAAGTTTGTAGACTAACTGACTTTATGGTTAACTACATGAGATTCATTTTAAAACTAATTATTAAATAAATGATTTATTTCAAGGATCTCATTAGTTCTCATTTCATTAATGTATTAAAAGTGAAATTACAAATATTAGTATTTGTTAACAAATGTGGATTATAAAAAAAATACCACTGCAAACAAAATAAACTCAAATAGAAAAGATTTTAAAATGACTCGTTCTTGATGCTATACACACAATTAATTGACGGTATTATAACAAAGTGGAAGCAACTGGGAGCAACAGCAACTCAGTCACGAAATCGTAGGCCACATAAAATGACAGAGCGGGAGCAGCGCATGCTGAAGCGCACAGTGCACAGAAGTCGCCAACTGTCTGCTGAGTCAATAGCTACAGACCTCTAAATTTCGTGTGGCCTTCAGATTAGGAGAACACTAGTGCATAGAGAGCTTCATGGAATGGGTTTCCATGGCCGAGCAGCTGCATCCAAGCCTTACATCACCTAGTGCAATGCAAAGCGTTAGATGCAGTGGTGTAAAGCATGCCGCCACTGGACTCTAGAGCAGTGGAGACGTGTTCTCTGGAGTGAAGAATCACGCTTCTCTGTCTGGCAATCTGATGGACGTGTCTGGGTTTGGTGGTTGCCAGGAGAACGGTACTTGCCTGACTTCATTGTGCCAAGTGTAAAGTTTGGTGGAGGGGGGATTATGGTGTAGGGTTGTTTTTAAGGGGTTGGGCTTGGCATCAGCATACCAAGACATTTTGGACAATTTCATGCTCCCAACTTTGTGGGAACAGTTTGGAGTTGGCCCCTTCCTGTTCCAACATGACTACGCACCAGTGCACAAAGCAAGGTCCATAAAGACATGGATGAGCAAGTTTGGGGTGGAGGAACTTGACTGGCCTGCAGAGTCCTGACCTCAATCCGATAGAACACCTTTGGGATGAATTACAACGGAGACTGTGAGCCAGGCCTTCTTGTCCCACATCAGTGCCTGACCTCACAAATGCACTTCTGGGAGAATGGTCAAACAGTCCCATAGACACTCTCCTAAACCTTGTGGACAGCCTTCCCAGAAGAGTTGAAGCTGTTATAACTGCAAAGGGTGGGCCAACTCAATATTGAACTCTACGGACTAAGACTGGGATGCCATTAAAGTTCATGTGCGTGTAAAGGCAGGCATCCCAATACTTTTGGCAGTATGGTGTAACTGAGTGATCTGCCCAGTAGTGTCCAGCTGCAGAGCTCTGCAGCTCTGTTCTTCAAATTCAAATTCAAAGAGCTTTATTGGCATGACAACATACTATTGCCAAAGCAATTACAGAACATTGGAAAATTGAATGAGTCAGTGAAGATATACATTTTTAATAAATACAATTTGGGAACATATTCGTGAGATAAAGATAAAAAACAGTAGAATCAGAATCAGAATCTTTTTATTGTCATTGTACTGAAGTACAAACGAAATTGTGTGCAATCCCATTCAGTGTAGTGCAAACGAGCAAGAACACTGAAATAACTTAAGAAAAACAATAGAAAACAGTACCTATGTAAGCAATGATATAGCTTAAAAAACCTATGTACTACCATTAGATCATGCGTTCATTTGTTATTGCAACAGCCCTGGGGTATGTGCTGTTTTTCAGTCTGTTTGTTTTGGCTTTTATTGCCCTATACCATCTTCCTGAGGGTAACAGTTGGAACAGGTGATGTACAGGATGGAATGGGTCCTTCAGGATGCTGCAGGCCTTTCTATAGCAGCGGGTCCTGAACAACTCCTCTAAGTGTCATTATATTAAATATAAAGACAAACATATAGATACAATATTTTTCTCATTTTATTTTTCTTTCTCATTTCTTCCTGTTCTTTTCCCCTTTTTAATTTATTTTTACTGTTCATTTCTTCCTGTTTTTTATCTTCAGTCTTCCCCATCTGCGATTCCTCTGGAATTTGCTCCGCCGAACTTATATTGCGTCATCCTCCACAGGGGCGCTTGGTTTGTACAATTTCTTGTCTCGCTTCCACGTAACGCACTGGAGCCGACTAACTAATAAGAGATGGCCACACAGCACCGGGAAGCGAACATTATCCAATGAGAGGCAGCCACACAGTGAGTGAAAAAAAATATTAACCAATCACAGGTCGCTTTCCTGTGTTTAGAGACAACCCTCCCAGGAATTTACATCAGGCCATATAAACTTTCTTATACACCTGCCGAGGAGTTACGTAGCCGTGAAGTCGGTTGTTGTTTCTGCTGCTTTGAGAAGTGGTTCATGGTGTGTGAAAATCCGGCTGATTTCTTTTTGAAGGTTGCTATTGTTGAAGTAGTTTGAACGGGTAGGGTGTTATTGTTCTTGCTATTTCCTGTTTGTCGGTTTTTTCCGCCCATACTTTCGTCTTTGACTTCGTTTGGCGAAAACATTTTGTAAAATGGATCATTCTGATACTTCCGGGGGGGAAACGCTGACGGTTATTGTTAGATCCCCGAACCGATCGTGGGAAGATCAGGTCGTGAGTGGGATTGATGTGAACTGGACCATAAAGGACCTAAAGGCTCGTCTGTCAGCGGTGTACCCTACGAACCCTGTAAGTCCCAGTGTGTCGCTAAATAGCTGCCATGGATGCTGGGCTCCTTCGTGAAAACCTTGTTCCGCTGTTTGTAGCGTTACAGGAAATTCACACGTAGCCTTTAATTTATGGCTGTGATAGCTGCTTTTTATTAGTTGTCAGTAAAGTCGTTACTTCTGTGTGGGCTCGTGTTGATGGTGGAGGTGATTATGAGTACGGCGTAGCACTGGCCGTAATGTGAGTGTTTCGGCTCGCATGTAAACACTGTCATTTCCCTTCGCAGCCTGAAAAAGACCAGAGGCTAATTTACTGTGGAAAGCTTCTCCTCGACCATCAGCACGTCAGTGATGTGCTCACAAAGGTAAACGTTTTGTCAGTATGGGTATTCGTCAGAAGCGCACATTAACATAAGATGTAGTTGGTTTCTTACCTATGTTGGTGTTTTGTACTTGTTTTTAAATGCTAATATATATTTTTAAGATGGACGCCACACCTGTACTTCACCTGGTGTGCGCCTTTAGGCCACAGCCTGGAGGTCAACAGAAAACGCAGCCAAAGGTAATAGTTTTTGTATGGCTTGTTTTAGAAGCCATCTTACGTAGATTTTTTTGCTTTTGCATTTTCCCCTTTTGACTTTCGGTTTCTGGTGTACAGCAATGTTTCTGTTGTGTTAACACTTCCTGTTTGCCATCTGTGTCAGGTTTCAGCAGCAGACCAGCATGGACTTGACCAATCCACCTTAGGGGGTACACATCTCGTCCAGGGTCTCACCAACACGCCATCAGGGGACGGACTTAGAAACCGCATACAGTCGTCCACTGTCTATACAGCCACAATGCAGACCAGAGAGTGAGTTGCTGGGTCTGCCAGCTTTTGGGAGCGTTGTACATTGCCGTTGGACTTTATGGGAGGTTTCCAAAGTGTATGTGTGCATGCACAGAACATGTACCAAAGAGGAAGGAAATGCTCACGTTTCACCTGGGTGACTTTACAGTGAATATGAAAATGGCTTTGTATAAACAGCAATCTTTGTATATCGAAATGGTGTGTTTAGGGCTGCATGTTGGTACGATCCTTCAGGTCTCTGCTAATGTTGACTGAGGATAACCTTGATGTCTTCTGTCTTCAGGTCTGGGCCAGCTGTGTCTCAGCCATTGTTTCCCACGTACTCACTGTACTCCCCCCAGCAGCTGCTCTGGCTACAGCGGGTCTATGCTCAGCAGTACTACATGCAGTAGTAAGTGTTTGTGCACACCTGCGTAACCACAGGACGTATAAACGCACACGCGGCTTGCATGCATGAGTTCAGCTGCTTACAGTCATGTTACCTCGTGTTTGTATACGCCTTGGAAAGTTTTTGAAAACCTCATTCAAAGCCTGGCAGCCAACAAGTCTTGCTGTAAACAAAATCTTAAGAAATGCAAATTCTTATTCAGTTTCTCTTTGTTTGGGTTTTCTTCTGTGGAACTTTTCTTTGAAGAATAGATTGTACCTGGGATGTGTGTCATGATTCTTGTGGCTCACCGCTGAATTGTTGTGTTCTGAAGCCATGTTTGTGTCCGGCCCACAGCCAAGCAGCCCTGGCAGCGGCTGCATCAGCCGGCACCCCTGTGACCCTCGCCAGCAGCCAGACGCTTCCTGCCAATCCTCAACCTGCTGCTGCTGCGCCACACGCCGCCCTTCCCAACCAGCCAGCCAATCGGAACATCCCAGAACCCCGCTTCCTCAACCCAGCAGGAGCCAATCAAAATCTGCGCATGAATGCCCAGGGTGGGCCAGTCATGGAAGAGGAGGAGGATGCGGAGCGTGATTGGCTGGACTGGGTGTACACAGCCGCCCGCTTATCTGTGTTTCTAAGCATCGTGTACTTCTACTCCAATCTCAGCCGCTTTGTCCTTGTGATGAGCAGCCTCCTCCTCATGTATCTGTAAGTGTGACCTCCCTCTAAGTCCATCTTATTTACATTTGTGCAGTGTTAATGTTGTGCATCATTCACCAAATTAATGCTGGTTCAGGAGCATCTTATTTAGTACCATTAGTGTGCATTGTGTGGTCAGTATGTCTCCACAATACTACTTGAGTGATTGTACTGACCACAGGAACCCCCCCCCCTCCCCGCCAAGGCTGCCAGTGGTATGTTTAGGTGTGTGGGTGTTACAGGTTCCCAAACTTGTAGAGATTTATGAACACAAATGGAAGGCTGTGATACTGGCCTGTGTCCTGTTCAGGAGCAGCTGAAGTACAGATCAGAATGTTCCCAGTCTGAGGAACATCGAAGAGGAGGGGTGTGTTATTCCTCAGCTCATAAGTGAGCTGTCCACACTGGCTTGTCTGTTATGTAACTGTTTGTTGGAGCCTTCTGGAACATCTAGATTGTGAGGTGGGAGTGATGCACTTTAAGTAGGAGTTGAGGGAGAGGTGCTTTAACCCATTTATCAGGACTGCTTTACACTCTTGGATTGAGCGTGTCCGTGTTGACCCAAGTTGATTTGCACTGAGCACCGAGCCCACATTTTCCTTTGCATATAGGTGCCTTGATGGGTTTCATACATGTATCACAGCTGTTAGATAAGACTAGGTGACGGACATCAGTGTTTGCCTGTCAGCAGGGCTGACATGCCAGTGCAGAACCATGTGGGTGTCCTTAATGATATCCCACCCCTTCCCTTTTCAGCTGTAGTACATGTGCATTTGGTCAGTACAGACCGCAGACTTGCTCACGTGTACTTCAGGAACATGTGCTTGTTTGGGTACAGGAGTCCAGATTGGGATGGTGCTCTGGCTGTTTGGCTGTGCTCCTTGCGTATGCTGATCAGAGATTAGCAGCAGGACGCCTTACATGTTGGCTCTCACTGCTGATCCAGCGCTTCACGCCTGCAGCAACGCTCTTCTCCGTTCTGCCTGCTTGTACGCTTATTTGTTCCTTTCCGTCTTTGCTCCTGTGTTTGTAGGCACACAGCGGGGTGGTTCCCTTTCCGACGACGGCCTGTTGCACCTGTCCCACTTGAACAAGCCCCGGAAGCTGTTCAGAACCAGGATGGAGATCCCGGCCTGGTAAAGGCTCGCTCTTTAACATTTGGCTAAATGTGAAGGGTGCTTCGTGAGCATGAGCAAAATACAACTGGTTTAGCAAATGGGGCAGATTCTGCCAAAGTTGTAACTTTAGGAGGTGGAGGTTTATTTATAATAACCACCCCCTTTGAGTGCCACATCTTGGCAGTTTCTAGATCTCTGAAATAAATGGTTTAATGGCGTCAGCCTGTGCGGCTCTACATTTAGCTCAATGGGTAGACTTGTAAATGCGTTCACTACATGAAAAGTAGATTACCTAGTAGTGCACATGTTCTTTACTGCCATTATGCTTTATATAAGCCTATAATCTCCCTGCCGTAGTGCATGCTTCAACAGTTCTTGTTTAGCGCCTGCTTGTGTACCTATATAAATTAGCTTTTAAAAGTCTTACTTTGGGTTAAATATGCAGAGTCCTACAGCAAAGTACCTCATAGAATTTCAGCTGTTGTTGGGTTCTTAACATTACACCATCTGCTCTCCCAGGAGATTGTATGATACCTGCCTTTTTGTTCCTGTTTGTGTGCACGTGTCATCTCGGAGCTCATTGTTCCTCTCCACACTCTCCCAGGTGGGAGCTCCAGCAGAAGAGGCAGATGCTGTAGGAGATGGCACAGAAGCGGGGCTCTCAGAAGCACCAGCTGTGGAGGAGCCCCCACGACCCTCCGCTGCCCAGACAGCTTGGGTTTTCTTTAAGGCTTTCTTTGCGTCCTTGGTGCCTGAGGTTCCACAGGGCCTGGTGAACTGAGCCCAGAGCATGCCGGCATGCTTGTTTTCACGGGCCTACGGTCTTTTGAAGCCGATCAATGGACTTGCTGGGAGTTGGGTACGTGTTCATGACTGACAAGATGCGACCACCCATCCAGCAGAGAACCTTGAACAGAAAGTATCTATGTGCAGCAGATGCTGGAGATGTGTGCAAGGCCTGGAACTGTGCATAAGTAGGCCCATCCTACAGACAGGGAACACTTATGGGAACACAGCAATGTCTGTCTTACTGTTATTAACCTTCTTAAGCATGTACCTCCAGGGGTCTCTTATAACTGGAACATGTGGTACTCCGGAACTGTAGTCCCTGCGGGGCCTTTGGACTGTGGCTGGTGAACGTGTCTTTCACGCAGAGTAGCAGCATCGCACCACGTGTGCGTGTATGCGACACGGAGTTGAGCAAGTGTGCAAATGTGTATTTAATACTGCTAAGAATACCTTGCGTTTCTAATTCTTATTTACTTGTAATCAAATTTGTAAACAATTATGTGAATATGCTTATTACCAATTCCTTTTGGGATGATTTTTCTGAACTGTAAGCACATACACTGAGTGTAGCTCTGTTTATCTTTTGCCTGTGGACTAACCAGGCTGTGCACTTGCTTGTGAAATACTTTGTTAAAATATGTATCTGTTTCTGTCAGTGTATAAATATTTATCAGTTGTAAATGTTGCGTTGCATTGTAGGAGGTTGGAACATGCTGTTCTTGCAGGAATATTTAGTTAAGGGAACAAGGCATAGCACAGTAAATAATGCACACCTTTATAAAAGGTGTTTGCTGTGGTGCAGTTGCAATGATATGGTAAAGTATGATCTTTTTTCCTATGCTGTACTCTGTAAATGCAAATTAAATCTTACTCGGTGGATAAATAAAGTCACCAAAACTTAAAATTCTGTGTTGAATGTCGTGATCTGCCGAGGGAATACAAGCCACTTCTCTGTCACTCCCAGCTCACCCACATGAGGTGCCCTACTCTAAGGCTGTTCTCCTGGGCGTTGTGTGCGTCAGTTTCTTGACAGAAATTTTAAATGCAGCATTCTTTGAATGGTAAACGAAGAGAAAGCCTTGGCTTCTCTGTGCTTAACTGAAATATCCTGTATTGCACAACCAATAGGCATGCTGGAATCTACTTTCCAAACCCAAGATGATACTCAAGTGATCTTGTTCATGAGCACCACACCCTGTTTGCTGCAAAGCATGTCAGTGTCATGGAAACTGTCAGGGTGAAGTGCAAACTTACTGCAGTACTTATTCAGCTTTGAGCAGCTTTTTATTTCTTTTTTTTTTTTTTTTTTTTTTTCTTTCCCTGGCTCAGTGGGTCACTATGTAGCCTCACCCCCTGCAGGTTATAGATTTCAATATGGTTTTTGGTACTGAGTGTGTGGAGTACACATGTTCTCTCCCTCCCACAGTTCAAAGTCCTGTTCATTAGGTCTCTAAATTGATATTTTGTGTGTGTGCACACCCTGTTAACACCATGTCCAGGGTGTACGATGCCTTGCACCATAGCTCCAGGTCCTCTGTTAGAGGCTGGAGTATGAGATGAGAACTTGTAGCATCTGTAATGGCTTAGTTTTTAGCATGTTAGTGAAGTGTTCTGCTCCAACTCTATTTTCATTTAAGATGCCTGTTTTATGGTGCTAAATTGCATAATGCTGTTTAATATACTCCTGTATTTGAGAAATTACTACAACTTATTTTGGTAACGGCATTTTTCCAATTTGGAATATTCCATTTTGATACACTGTAGTTTTACATGTTATTTTCCTAATTCTATACGAAAGGGCCCATTTTTATGAGAACCCCAGGAGGAACACACTGCCCTGTGAGCAGATGTGTCCTTCATGCTTGCAGTGATGGTTAACTGTGATTAAGCCATTGCAGTGGTAGACAGAGCTGTAGTATTTTCATCTATGAACACTGGGTTTTATCACAATAAGTGGCTTGAACTGAATCACTTTTGAATGTTTAGAAGCAATAATGGTGCCCCTTCAAGAAGAAAACCAGAATTCAGTTTTTCCAGACTTAGATGCAAATGCACCTGACAACTTATCTAATATAATTCAGCCTTACATTGCAGTGCACATAAGGACAGAGGGAGGGTGGCAGCTGTTTTTTGCCTTTAGTTTATAGCAACCACCAGCATCCTGAGCTGTTACATCACTTCCTGTATAACCATCAAGCATGTGACAAGACAGATGTCTTTGATGTTTCTCAAGCTGCTCATGCGTTTTTATATCTTTGTAGTTTGGAATGTTTTGTGCTATTTAAATTTTTGGTTTTACCATAAAATTCTGAATTTTTTTAATTAGATGGGAACTGATTCACCTTGCAGGAAACATGAGAAGGAGCAGAATGTGCGTGATGCATATTGTTACCTGACCAGCTGATGTGTAGGAACGCTCTTTGGACACAGAGATAAGATGTCACTGTGCAGTTTCACAGGGAGTCAAAAAGCTGTGCCATGGGCCAACCTCCCAGCTCGAGTCAGCGTGCGGTCACATTTCTACAGCTCTTTGGCTTTGTTACAGACCCACATCACGAGTGTTACCATTTTTTACATGCTTCTGTTTCCATACAAATTCCATAGGTGAATACTTGGTCTATACTGTTCTTCTGAATGATAAAAAACTTTGCAAATTTTTTTTGTTAGTTCTAGTGCTTTGCTTAGGGTTCCTAACCACCGTCCCTTTTCCTGAGAAGTAAAATGCTACTACATGTGCAATACATTTACTGTTTTCCTTGCTTAACCGTGGGGCTACTTTGGACGTGTTTATGATGTTTCTGGCTGGGTAATTGAACAGTACTGGAACTGCTCGGAGAATGGAATGTATTCTTGGTGTATGTGTCTGTGAATTCGAGCAAAGCCACCTGCTACATTGTTTCACTGACCAACAGTAACCCTACTCAGAATTTGCCATTTGAAAAAACCCAGGGAGAATATGATATGGGCTGGGAATTTAGTTTTATCCTTCCACTCTCCTCTCCCCCCCAATTCTTGCTGCCTTCCCAAAGACCTCTTGGATGCCTCAGAGTGACACCCCCAGGCTAGCAGGGACGGCCCCAAGCTCTGAGTCCTCCCACTTCTTAACCCCCCACTGTGTTTGCTTTGCTCTCCTGGAGCTGGAAGGACAGCAAAAAAGCACTCCATGCACCATGAGGCTTCCTGTGTTGCTTCTGCTTTTGGGCCTCTTCGAGTTCTCCCAATCGTGCCTCGAACCCGACTCTGCCTATAGGTTCACCGGCACCGTGTGCCGGCTCACTTACCGAGCCGCTCTCGTCCGTAAGTACAGCCTGCTCTCTCCTCTCAGATGCTCAGCTTTCATATCTTACTCTACACTCTCTTTGGTTGCCGACATCTCTGCACATGTAATATTCCCTACAGATCTCTCTGTCTTACAAAATATAGTGCAGTAGATACTAGCACAGCCAGGGATGAAAGAATTTGGGTTAAAGCTGTGCAGTGAGTGAGTGTACACAATTAATTAATTTAGCACTGCAGTAAATGTCAGGGCAGGGGAATCCCCATCCCTCTGCCATCAAGTATTCTCCTCTCACTTAACCTCTGCAGTTGTGCTTTGAGATGGAGACCCACTGACAGCCCCTTGTTGGTTTGTCAGTTGAGCATCAAGATCCTTTCTTTTACACTAGATGTGTGCGTAATTGAAATTTGTCTTTCTGTAACAAATGTTTAATTGGCTTAATAAGCGTTTCACATTCATTTATGTCTGTGGAAATTTACTGTATAGATATCCAAACAGTTTCTCTTAATTCTTGAAGAATACATAATACAATCTTACTGTTAGTTAGATCCTCTGATACTGTTTGACCTCGTTTGTGACATGCTCGTGTAGTTATTCATTGTAAGTCGCTTTGGACAAAGGCGTCTGGTAAATGAATAAAATGTAAATGTAAAGAATAAATTAGGATATTAGGATAATTAGGATTGTGAAATGCAAATGATTATTTGTTTGTTATTTATATTTTTTCAGTTAGATTTTGTTTTATTTTGTTATTTTTTCAACTAAATTAACAGCCTCAGGCACGTTTCATGTTATTGTTTTCTGTGCTGAGCTTTAACTCTGCTCTTGATAAACTTGTTCTGACTTTTGAACTTTGTGTTTGCTGAGGACATGTTAAGCCAGTCTCCTTTAGAGATGTTGAGAAAACCATCATGCTTTATTGCTGTGAAGTGCATTCACTTAAATCAGCAAACACATTGGTAAACATAGTTCTTTTACAATGTATTGTGTGATAAAGGGTGACCTGAGAAATTGTGAAAACATTCCCAAACACCAAACACTTCAGTCTGTGGAAGCATGTTGATGGATTTGTGTGAGTTCAGGATTAGAGGGTATAATTTGCCTGTGCAGAGTGGTTTGTGCCAAGTGACATGCTGCACTGGCATGTGAGCCCCTCCCTCACAGAAACTGCATGTGGTCCCTGTTCTGGCCACAGTGAATGAGAAGACCACCAACGTGATTGAAGCTGCCTTCCAGTATGCACGGTACCCTGACATGACAGGAGAGAAGGACTTCTTCTTCACAGGGAAGCTGAAATACGGGCTCAGAAAGTGAGTCGGACATTGCTGGACTGACCAGGTGCTCCATGGATGGGAACACTGAAACTTATTATTCTCTTGTGTTTCTTTAAAGTACCCTACAGCTCAGTGCAAATGTTGTTCTCTAAGCCTTGAAACAACTACACAAGTGGCAAAAACAAAAAAAAAAAAAATCATTAATAGGTTCTTGCATAATTAATTACTTCTAATTTACTACAGTGTTTTTGTTGACATAAATGAGGAGTAAAAGAAATTTTATGAGACCACTCAAAAAGCATTGAGCATTTTTAAAAATTGTCATATTTGTGACATTTAGAGGAGAAACACACATGTGTTTTCACTTTTTCCAGATGATATGGTGGGTATTTATTAGTCACCTCACCGCTAATAAACTATTTGCACAGAGAGCCCCGTTTTTCATACCAAACACACCCCTTGACTTTTGTTGGTTGAACTATTTACTTGCAGTTTGGAGATCTACAACCTGTCAATCGGAGGCAGCGAGGTGGAGCTGCGTGCTGGTGATCGCATCGGGATGTCTATCTCCAACGTGTCTGCCACCTTCCGGGGCACTATTCAGTACGGATATGGGAGCTGGCTGTGAGTGCCACTTTTCTCCACTCACAGACATTTCCAACAGTCAGACTACTGGATAATGCGTGAGGCAACGAACCACTCACACTGTGCTTGTCCACTCAGTCTTCCAGCCATTATCAATCACTATTTTAAGCTGGAGGCAGGGCTGGACTGGGACAAAAGGTTTGCCCTGGTGTTTTTGGCCCAGACAGCCCACTGGTCTTGGGGTCACTTTAAATATGCATACCAACTGTATTATTGCACAAACCACTACAAAGCTGAGCCGCAGACACGTGTACCAGTGCAAGTGGACCAGTTTGTTAATGTTTGAAGGGCCATAAAAAAAGTTACTCAGTGTACTTCTAATATGATTATACATTCAGGTCCAGACTTGTTGGAATCCCTTGACAAAGATGTGCAAAAAGCTGCAAAATTTAAACATATTGCTGATGTGCAAACAGCTATTTATTCAGTTCATGGAGCTGTTCCATTTTATTTAATTTGATATTAACTATACAGTTCATAACGATTTCAACTGTCCAAATTATTATCCAAATATTGACGAGCCTTGCATTAGGTTTACAGTTAATACACCACATTTTTGTTCAATATTAATGATCAGAGAGGGGTTACAGTCACTAGTGTAACTGACTCAACTAAATGGTGTGCTTGTTTGTTTGGGGAGTTTGACCTACAGTTCATGCACCCACCACATTAAGGACAGCAGCATTAAACAATCTGATGCTGTAATAATATTTATCTAATATGTTGAGGAAGATGCTCAGTCATCCAGGTGGAGCTGTCTGGAAGTTGAGTCAGGTCAAATGAACTTGCTTCTTCTTGTTTCACTGCTTATCCAAGTACATGTAGCTTGTTCAGCCCTGTTAATGATGAAGCTACTCCATGCTTACCACTTAAACTACACTCTCCTCCTGCTCACATTTTCTCTGTCACACGCCCGCTCCCCTGCCTGCTCCTATGTCTGTTCCTCTGCCTTGCAGTGGCCATGTCTGCCCACCTCTCCTCCTCCAACTTCCACCTGTTGCTGCACACTCTTTGGTGCTGTAGATGTTGAAGCTACTGCAGCCCTTGCAGCAAACATCTGTTAGTTTTGTTTATTTGGCAGCATCCTCCTCTAGACTTTTTTTTTTTTTGCTTTTGTTTTTTAAGTGTTTTGATGCTATCATCCATTCAGCCATCCACAGACAGCTTGAGTTTGTTTAGCTCTTAGCTGTGGCATGTCACGTGAAAAACAAAGTGGGAGGGAGGGGTGGGGCTTAGTGAGAGATGTGACTGGGCCAGGCCAGTGTCAGTATAGAAAATGGACTGATGAGCTGCTGTGTCCCTGCTTTTGGGCTGGTCATTGGTCAAAATATATATATATATTTTATAAAAAATTATAAGCCTAAATTAAATTATATCAACCCAAAGGTCCATCATCTTATCAGGAAAATGCCCAGTATGCCAGTTTAACAGTCGACGTCCGGTTGGAGGCCCCACAAGACAAAGAGCAGACTACATCCTGCTTGCTTACCTTTTCTCTCTTAACTGGTTTTATATCCTGGCAGCCTATTCACGGTGCACCCTCTCTCATGGCCTGTTATTGCTGGGACTAGGTCCTGGACCATAGTATCCTAGTAGTATCCTGATCTAACAGGAATAATAGTTTGAAAACGAATGAATGAATGTGTTTTTTACTGTAAGAGATTTGCAAGAGCAACTCCAAATTTTGAATAATTCTGCTATTACTTGTTCAATAGCATCGACTTTGGATCTTCTCTGGATTTTGAGGTTGAATCTCGCATCAGTCTTGCCATCAACCCCAAACTCTGTAAGTGCTTCTGTGTCAGCCAGTCATCTTAATTTCTGATCATGCAACAAGGTGTAATACAAACTTCAATAGAAATTTGATTGTAATTCCAGTCATTACCATACATACTATAGCATATCCACACTCATACAAACATAATCTCACACTACGGCCTGGAAACAGTGTTTATATGAAGTGTACCACTTAATATAAATATGTTCATTGAGTTTCTTTGATACTAATGAAAGAGTTTTTTTTGCATGAATACTAAGGTATCCTGCCAATTGTGTGTTAGATTTATTGATCAAACTGTTGTGTTGATCAAAGAACTGCACACGAGACACTGAGACATTTCCTATATTAATTTTGTTGTTGATCCTTTAAGCATTTAAATTCTGTATCTCAGAGTTATTTAGATTTAAAGTCTGGTTAACATATTGTGTCAACTAGTTAATTATATACGTTTTCACTTTATAAGTGCTCTCTTGATACCCTGTTAATTAACAGCAGAAATAAAGTGCCATGTTGGCAGCAAATGCTTTTGGGAAGCACGCTTAAATTAACAGTGCTTCAGACAATTGACTTAACGATGATCTAATTTCAAATATGCTTTTGGGGGAAAGCCTATTATGACTGATTGCCCAGCAGAGAATGACGATTTAGCGTGGCACACCGCCACCCAGTGGTGATAAAGGCAGTTGCGCTCAATTATTTTTCACGTGCCTTTGTGCTCTTTCTTTCTCAGACTGTGGAAACGGGAAAGTGATGGCGGACACCTCAGACTGCCACCTCACTTTCCACAAGCTCCAACTCGTCCTTCAGGGAGACAGGGAGTAAGGCGCACGAATACCTCTGTGTCTGATATCTGCATCCGCCACCACAAATTTGTGCTGTCGGTGGTCAGCATTTAGGTTCCAGCGAGTGTCTATAGCTATTTCCATTGTTAATGCTGCATTTTGTGTGTGTGATCTTTGTAGAGTTCTGTAAAATTTTGCAGATAATATTCATCACTCTAAAACAGCAGGTAGTACAATACTGGAGGAACTCACTAGAATGTTTGAGGTTTAAGGAAATGTTGGAACCTCTCCCTGTATCTCTTGAGCAGGTGTTAATTGTTTGAATCATATATCTTTGCCCCAGTCATACATCTTTGTACATATTTTCTGGTAAGATATCTATGAATAATGTGCTTCTTTGTTTAATGCATATTCTGGGTAATGTTAATGACAATATCACTGCTCAGTTTGCACCACAGCATGGTTTGTTGGTCCACCGTGTCTGTTGCCATGGTCACTGTTCTCTTACTGGGGTGTTAAAATATGGCATTACTTTCTTGCATGATTGCACAAGAATTCTCGCTTCGCCATTCCTGTGCTATTACTGTTCAGCGGGTTGAATGCCGTTGCCTCTTGTGACACAGGCCAGGCTTTTTGAAGAAGCTGTTCAGAGATTTTGTGACTGTCACACTCAAGATGGTTGTGAAAAGTCAGGTGAGCGGCAAGTGATGGAGGACAGAGAGGGGTGATGATGTGGGGATGAACCTTACCATTTTTTAAGTGTGGTTAGAGGTTTCAGTTTTCTGAAACCTGAATATTGTGATGCTCTTGTTAGTATGATTTTTGTTAATTAATACTGTTTGCTGTCCAACTTTTGCCAGAGGACCACAGTTCCATACTTAAGAATTTAAAGACCAGACTATAGGTGTGTATGTAGTGTAAGTGTATGCTGACCAGACGACCTAACATTCAAAAACTGGTTTGCTTTATTATGTTACCATGATGGAAGTGGAGACCATGAATATGTTTTCATTCACTCTGTTTTTCCTTTGGGTTTTAGATCTGTAAAGAAATAAATAAGCTTTCCAATATTCTTGGTGAATTCATTCAAGAGACAGCAGGTATGTCCAGGAATTACTGCAATGCTGACAGTGATGGTTTTGTTTGAGCAATGCTTTGGTATGCAATGGTGCTTTTAAACCAGTGTATTTCACCAGTCTGTATGACTCTGATAACACAGAAAGTCAGAGTTTCTCATGAATCCCACAGCTAACTTCCTAAGTGATGGAGATATTGGCATGGACATTTCAGTCACAGCTGCCCCTGTACTCACATCCAATTATATTGAGTCATATCACAAGGTAAGGCCCCTAACCCACATCTCCTATCTTCTACTGTCTAATAATATTCTGTGATATTACAGATATGCCACCTATATAGGCCACTGGAATAAAGATGTTTGTTATTTTAACAATATGAACATCATCTTCACATTTTGTATTATGACCTACATAAATTTCACATATTTTTAGGAGTGTTTATGACGTTTGTTTATTTTGCTGTTGTGCTTGTCATATCAATATTTCTAAGCACACGTGACCTTTGATATTGGACTGCCTAAGCAAGAGTGATTCTGTGTCATAACTTATAGTGCGACATGCTTTCCTTTGTGTTCCCATAATGCCCAGGGACTGACCCACTACAGGAATGTGACCACAGTCATCAATGCCTCTGTGTTTAACCCTGGTCAGCTAACAGAGGACCGCATGCTCTACTTTTGGATCTCAGATGAGATGCTGGAACCCCTGGTGAAAGCTGCACACCTAGATGCGCGCTTAAAGTGTAACATCACTGGTGCCGAGCTAACGGTGGGTCAAGCCTCCACAAGAGAGGGTCCAATGGCCCTCTGCAGGGACCAAAACTGACATGTACTCACTGACTCAGGGCTGATGTTGTGTCTTTGAGAATCTTCCGAAATCCAGGTTATCTCACAGTTTTTTTAGTGTCACTGCATTTCTGCCATTTTTTCCTGCAGAACGTCCATCTTCTACAGAAATTGTCAATCACCAAGTTTTATTCTAATATAGATCTACAAATGTGATTTTTCAGGACCTTTTCAAGGTGGACCTATCTAAAGCCAAGCCTGCAATCCTGGAAAAGGTACTTTCTCCCTGGCTGAGGCCATGTGACCTTTGTCCCGTGATGTCACATAGTAGCAGCATCACCCTATGAGCACTGAGCGTTTGACCTCTGAGCTCTGTCAAGCCACAAACATGTGATGTGTCCTTTTGGTGGAAGTCCAGGTCATCAGGATGATATAAAATGAACCAGTCTGAAGTTAAAAACTAATTTTTGCTTTACCATGGCAATTGATCGCCAATTCACTGACTGCACATACATTTGTTAACAATAGCTGTTTAAATCTGACTTTATTGTTCACCTTTTAGGGTATAAATGGGATCAGCTGAGCAAACTCTGGAGGCTGTCCTTTCTTTATAGTCACACACACGTTACACATGTCTTTACACGCCATGGCACATGAACGTTCATTTAGAATAACACACTCTTCATTGTTTGGCTCAGGACTACTTCATATTTTCTCTTCTTGAAAGCCTCTTTCTTTTTCCTGAATAATGACTGCCCTGTAGCGCTAAGTGCATTTGGTGTGTTTTTCCTTTTCATGTGTTTGTCAGCTCCTGTCCTCAGAGACGCCAGTGTTGAAGGTGTGGAGCGTGTCCATGCCAAGCCTCTGGTCAGGTCCCCAGGGTACCTCTGTGCGAGGCGTGGCCGCAGTGGAATTAGCCACCGTCTCTGACAGCCTCGGCGTTCCCACGCTCTTCTTCGAGATGGTAAGTGGCTTCCCAAATTCCACGTAACATCCACATAACTCGTAGACGCAGGCAACAACATTGCATCGAGACGCTGGGGAAATCAAACCTCTTTCTGGCTCTGAAAATAACTGAGAAAATCTTCCCTGTTCTATGTTTTCCACAGGAGGTGGAGGTTCTAGTGAGAGCTTCCTATGCTGATAAAACACTGATCCTGAATGCCACACAGTCATTGTAAGTGTCTCCTCTCCCAAAGGCAAAACAGCCTAAAATATAACAAAGTCTAAACTATGAATAAGGAAGCATCTGTCATTCAGAAATAGGTATAACAAGGTCTGGTAAGTGGTAGTCAAATGGCATGTTAGACAGTATTCTTATGTAATCCAAACATCATACAAGAATGGCAATAACACATCTTATTACCTGAAACTGAAAACATTGCTTATTAGAAAAAAAAACCCCTACCTGAAAACATGCAGAGCCCATTTCATATAATTTGTTTTCTTGTCTTTGTGCTGAAAGCGTTTCCATTCTGACGGAAACAGTTACCCCAGAATCTCTCCGGGTAAGTCTAAGCAGAGTGAGATGTCAATGCATCTCAATGATCAGGGTGTCAAATCTTTCGTTTCACTCACGTCTTTTGGTTTTAGGTGGACGGTGACCAGCTGGAATACCTAAGAGAAGCTGTCATAAACATAGGCATCCCAAAAATAATTTCTTGTAAGATTTGCTGTGCTTTTCACACAATTCTTTAATCCTCTGTAATGTATCTTTCATGTTTGACTGAAATATTAGTAACACTTTTTATGAAATATGTCTAATGCCAGGTAGCACTTTGTCCTTACAGTTGAAACTGATGAACCATTTTCACGATTTTGACTTTTCTCAGTAGCATGAGTTTATTGCCTGACTGTACTGCTGTCTGGTCATAGACTTGGAGCTAAGTATAACTGCAATGATGAACAAACAAGGACTTCACCTGTTTGAGATCATCGACCCAGTTGTGCTGCCACAGCAGGTAAAACACACCTGCGTTAACCTGCCTATGTTTACACCAACACCTGTGTCTGATATAACCTTATTTATAATGAGTGCTGCAGAGAATGTGATGTCCAGTGTGGGAAAGCATTTGTGAAAAAATGCATCAGGACTGCAATTTTGAAATACAACAATCCATTTTTAGTAGAGCTGGGTGTAAACGATATGCTGCATATCTACATATATGTGTCACTACACCTTTGGTTATGTCAAAGTATTTCATTCTGCCGTTGGCTGTTTGGTTTAACCCACTTTGTTCGGTTCCCGTCTTGGCACTGGGATGCATCAGCAGTTGTTGATATCAACATAATGATCTTCTGTTCTCTGTGTTGCACAAAACCTAATGTTTTCCATAGTTTAGAACTGACATTTCTGTCTTTTTACTGTTTCTGCAGGGCTACATTGTGGTCCAGTTGGACTTTGGTTTTCCTCACCATTTGCTTGTTGACTTCCTTAAGAAGACCCTCCAGTGAACTAGTGTAAATAGCAATAACTAACAGCATGGACAGGTGAATACCTGTCTGACAGTTCCAGGTGTGCTTTTAGCAAGGGCTTTATTTTTATTTTTCAAATAGTTGCTTAGTTATGGAAACTTATTGTAGCCAAAATTACCTATTTCTGCGACACATTTGTACACATGGATAGATCACTGGGTAATTCAGGCTGGCTACCTGCTTGAAACTCTATTAACAGGGCCTCTCCTAGAGAAATAGCGAACATGTACATTATGTGTCAACGTCTTTAACAGTTTCAATATCTGCTGGCCACTTGTCAGCTAATTATGACATCCAGAATCCAGCAACAGAAATCCCCAAACACCTTTTCCCCCAGTAATGGATAAGTCACATGACATTGGTCATTATCTCTTCGGAACCAATCACCACCAAGTGCTACCTTGGTGTTGTGTCTTTGTATATAGAAACATGAAATGCACAGCATGGTCATCAAATAGCCTGAAAAATGTCAGTCATGCCTTGATTTAAGTGAGGCATCAAACTGGCAACTAGTCAGTTTGCACCTATAAAAGCTATAAAATGGCTCGCTTAACTGGAATTGGACCTCCAATCACCTCAAAAAAAATTATAAACAGGTGACCTCAAAGTTCTTGAGTATGCTGTGTAACATTAAGTATGAATGAACCATGAATTTACTACCAATATTTATGTTATGTTTACAATGTTGAATGGAAACTTGATGCTTTTTGTTGGGCTCGTCAGTTTTCTTTTTACTGGAATTGTTTAAATTTCACACAAAATAAAGTTTCATTATCTTGCTAAATATATAAATGCTGTAAAACGAAATTTCATTTCTCAAATATTAAAAACAGTGGCATTCATTTATAAATTAGGGGATTTACTGAACTGTAATTATAATTAGTCAGTAATTGTACATATTTGTTTTAACCATTAGATTAGATTAGATTGAACTTTATTGATCCCACAGTGGGGAAATTCTCTTGTTACAGCAGCTTATAGGGAAGTG
>JABJVR010047470.1:0-27527 GCA_025773905.1 Chitala chitala | reverse complement strand
TGATGTGCCTTTGGGTTACCTTATTGTATTAAAAACCCCTTTTGCACATTAGACTCGCCCATCTCCTCTGTGCCTAAGTTCTGCGAACGTGACACTGGTTTTCTGCTGCTTTCATTGCAACTTCTTAGCATGGTTTGTTGATATATTTTTTTTTGTCCATTGGAGAAAAGGGATCCTCTAAGTGTAACTGTAGATAGATGTTGTAAACCTACAGCTTTTAAAAAATTCTGGGTAATGTAGTGCTGAGAAAATACAAGCTATACATATTGTGACATCACCATCCATTAGTAGAATTATTTTGGCTGCTATGTAGTTTAATGCTTTCAAAAAGAAGAACAGCCTTAGGGAGTATTTGTTGTGAGAATATATACTTTTAAATTAAATGATAGGATTTACCATTAAGTTGATTTTTCCTGTGCATAGCTACCTTTCAAATACAGCCTCATTGTTAAAAAACCCCATATTATACACCAATTATATTTGACGAAAATAAGCGAGGAGCAAAGCTTGAAAACATTTCTCTCTGCAATTGATTTTTATTTCCATATGGAAAAGCTACAAAAAACTGATTTTGTTGGATATTTTCTAATAACTACTTCGTCAAGTAAATAGCGCTGTCGTAGAGCCTATTAACATTGTATTTGACAGGAGAACAATGGTTATATTTACATCTCAGTTCCGGTTATATATTCGCGATTAAGCTAAACGGGTCTTTATCTAAAAAGGTCAAAATAAATAAATTCATGGTGCTATTTAAGCTTTTTGCTCTTTCAAATCACAACTCATTCAAAGCCTTATATTTGGAAGTCTCTTTTGAAAATGAACTAATGAGCTCAATTACGGAGCGCGTGCTTTTCCTCTCCCCATTGAGGCTCTCACTCCAAACTGAATTGATTTTGATGCCCACCTAGTAAAACGCCATTGGATATTTAACATCTGAGCTGCGCTTGTTTAAATGCAAATTTCCATCTCGGTTTTTGTGTGCGAGAGCGCTGGCATAAAACGTATTACAAATGTCCTTATCGTTACTTTTTTTTAAAGAAAAATGTGCCTATGCGTTTAACAGCTGAGACGTTTCTGAAATTACCTGGGCGCAGGGGAACGCTGCGGCAATCTGACGCTTTGGCAGCTTCAAATAGAGTTGATCAATTTGTTGTTATTAGGTGCCTTTTGTGCTGAATGCCAGGAAAAACAAATAGTTCATGACTTGTGGTTGTGTAAAAGTAATCATTCCGCTCCCCCGGGGTACGGCTTTTTATGTCGTTTTTTGGCCCCGAGTAGTGAATTCTCCATCGCTCACTCCCTAGTTTTTTCAGACCTTTTATTCTCTCGCTGAGAAATTTTGTCTTTTTAAAGAAATGACTTGTTTCGAAATATGTCAAAGTAGAAAATCAGACCCAGTTTTGTGACTAACCTGTGTTGAGTAACGATGACGTCAGCTCATTTGATGACAGTATGTATTCATATGTGCAATGTATTACGTCTGTATATACGTATGTAAACACCCGCAGTTTTTTATTGCAGAAAAAAACCATCAAATGAATAGCACATCATTGGGACTATAACAGCACGCTCACAATGCAGATGCCAGCAGCTGTTTCTGTTTACCTAATGTTCTATTACTGCGTGTACTTTTTATTTACCTATTGTCTCAGTAGTTTGACAGAAATGTTTTAAATTTTATGCAACTTTAAATTTTAGGGATTTGGTGCAATTCTATTTTGACACTGTCACTGTAACCTCTGGGTATTTTGAATATTTTTTTGCAAAGAACTTTTGTATTATAACAAAACTGAGCACTGCATTATTTGAAGCTGCTTGTGCAAACGTTGACTGTTGCGAACATTGTGGAACAGTTTTGCATTTCGCTCACAAAGGGTCAAATCAGCAGGACAACATTTAGCAGCTAAAACGCACTCCAAGTAACATCACTGTGAACACGAAACATGAACAGGATTGCCGAGGTATGCCGAGGGCCTAGCGTGTAATTATGGCACTGCGTCCACATGTCATAATTTGTGACCTTTCCCATGACAGGATCTCTCTGCTATTAACGATAAATCAGTGACCCTGCTGCACACGTATTACTTCCACTCATTAATGTACACTTAATTTAATAATGTCCTTAAAGTTCTTTTGCACGTGTAGTAGTTCACATGCTGTATTACTGAGATTAAAAATAGTCTAAAGATCATGAAGTGTCACATGGTCGTCAGAGCCAAAGTTTTACCAGTGCTCTGCACTGAGAAACAGCCTCCACTGTGACCGTGTTCAGCTTTAACACAGCCTAGGGGACCTAATTTCTTTAACTTGGTAAAACTATATAAATATTACAAGTATACTGTATGTAGAGCCTCTGTGGATCGTTTTTCACAGTTTCAAAGGATTTCAAAGAAACAAAGAAGGGTTAAAACAGATAAGTACTGATATGTTTTTCGTTTTGAAAGCTTAGAGACGAAAGGCACTTGAAAACACAGACAGCTGACATTGAGAACTGATGGCAAAGTGGATAGAATCTAAAGCCATTAAAATACCATTTACATCTTTTATCTCTGTTTGAATGTTCAGTTTGTCTTTCAACTGTTATATATTGTTGTATAATTATTTCACCATTAAAACTGAGTTATCTGTAACATTTTCTACATAAATGAAGTCGTGGAGGCTTCACCAAGACGTCTTACACTGCATCCCTTGTCTGCACTCTATCTTGCGCAAATCAAGTTTTGCACTACTGAGATTTTTTTGTTTTAATATATATTTTTTTCTGCATGAAATGTCCCTGGCATTTATATTGAGAAGGGAGCAGTACACAAATAAATTACACAGAAATTTATTAGGTGTATTTGAAATATGAATGTTTGTCATATTCATGTAAACAAATAAAAATGAAAAACATGAAGTACACACGAGCAAACAGATGCTGCATCTGATTTACATATAAACACACACACACACACACACACACACAAACAGTGAGAGAAAAAGGGAGACAGAGAGAAAGATTCGGACACAGGGAGAAAGGGAGAGAGAGAGAGAGAGAGAGAGACAGATTGAGAGACTGAGAGTGTTCAGGTCTCCTGGAGACCAGTAATTCTCCGTTGAGGTCATTTAATCATGTAGTGGTCCAGAAGAGAGATGTGTGTGTGGAAGCCACACATCCCTGGGGTGTCGTGCTCTCCCCCACCATGGATCAACATCGCCCGTGAGTGTTCAGGTGATGCATATGCACTGTCAACCTCTCCAGCACATTTCAATGTCCTACAACACTTCAGAGGGCCGTCTAAAGGTTGCCGGTCTTTAAAAGCATTTCTTGCAGTGATCTTATTGGCATCAGCTGATAGGGGAGTAGTGAAGATGTTGACTTCACTGAACCGAACAATATAAGTGGATGGAGATTCATGGTTCACTGAGAACAGACAGACAGACAGAGTTTCCCATGTCCTTACACTTTCTACAGTGTGAGCCTTCATTAAAGACATCAGACATAATTTTATTTAGCAATTTCTCAGTGTTATTCCCTTGCTTTTTTCCCCACTGAAGACCCACTTGTGCTTGTTAAAACATGCATTTCCAAAAGATACTGAGCCTGCCGGCCTTGGGCCAGTACTATTGTTTTATTAAATATTTTCAGCCTGAATAAGTTTTTCAAGGGCACCTCCTCGCTCATATTGAACAATTACTTGATGCACTGTGAGAAACTGGTTCTAGTCTCGAACTTTTTTAAATAGCGTCCTTAAGTAAAAACAAAATTAAGAGTAATGTATTAGCAAGTTACACGTTAAAAGACTTTCCACCATTATATCGTGACAAGATAATTTATTTACGTCATTTTAACACACTGACCTTATTTGCTCTTGTAAAATGAAATGCAGTAATGACACGGATAAGAAACGAAGTCTTTCACAGTTTAATGTTGTTGAGTAGGACGCTGTGTGGGCTGTACAGACTCCTGACAGGGACCAGCCTCTTGGCTTGTGAATATGCTGTTATGAAAGTTTTTATACCGGCTCAGTTTGCAACATTAATTATTCAGCTGAACCGGGTTATATTCCATTTTACCTAATATACTGAATATAAATAAGTGCACGACCATTGTCTAAATGTTGAGTTACACATTTTGGCCATTTTGTCAATATTTAACTTGGAAGTGTACCACAAACAACAGTCATATGGACAATCTTAAGAATTGTATTGCACAATACAAATTATTATTTATATGCAAACTGTTATTATTTAACAAATTAATGATCAACTTTGCCACTTGGCTAGACTAAAAAAACAGTCGTATTTGTTTGAAATAATATGACTTTATTTACATCTTTATTGCTCTTCCACTGTCCTATAGTGTATTGGATTGTTACCATGGTAATGAGGATGCTTCCTCGTGGAAAATCTTGGACAATAATATTAAGTTAGTGTTGAATATGGCTCATTGCTTATTGTTGTTCTGTCTTAAGAGGCCCTGTTGCTTTGTTTCCTGTTCTGCTGTCTCATTACAGCTGTACTTGTGCTGCCTGTTTTCAGCTCTCCATAATGTGGTTTTCCTCTCTGCAGGTGGATCTCTCTCCCTTGTCTGGAAACCTCCCTGTTACTCGTGGCTCCAAGTACAGTTAAAGGAGGTTGAGGATGCCAAAAACCTAGGTTCTAAATCCCCTGGCACGACAATCTTAAGGTGCAGTGACTGCAATTCACTAAAATGGCTGCTTTTTAGCCTTTAGCTGAATGGCTTTTGAAAAATGAAAATCAGACGCACATTTCAGTTTAAAACGGCAGGTACTTGTGACTCGAATCTTTCCTGTTCCAGTAATCTGGGGCTTCTCTTTCATTCTCCTGTCTCCTTACAAACTCATCCTCCCCATTATTTTTAACAAACAGCATAGTGAAAGGACATCACGGTGAACATGCTGCCATGGTAACTAGATAAAATACCACACCTTAAATAAGCGATGTACATACGTAACAAGCTCTGTAACTTTATTGTTGCTGGTGATTCAAAATAAAATCACCCAAAATAATCACATTCGTAACAAACGTGACATAAACTGAAGATGAAAAAAAGCACATTTATAACAACATACCTCTCAGATCAGATAAGCAATAACAAATCCATCGCTCTCAATACTGAACTGGCAGCAGTTGCAGTGTACTGACACATCTCATTGCTGCAGAACAGCTGATACAATTTGAACTGTGCTGTGACAGGCTGGTAATGAACCTCGTTAGACAGTACTTCTGTTCCCTGAACTCGACTATAACACACCGAGCGCTTAATGTGTCACTAAGAATTAAATTGTACTTAGGCCTTCTCTATCGATTGTTCCCATAACCCATTACTCCCTTTACATCCTTCAACATCAATTTGCATTAATTAATGAAGTTGTTTGTTTTTGAATGCAGTTATGTAGGCTTCAACGACTGCCTTCTAAAAACGCCTTTGCAAGCCCCGTTCTGGCATAATCTGCAACCAAACAGAAACACACAGGTGTAGAAGGTTCAGATGCTACCTACACATTGGTCAAGAGATGGAGGGATGAGATAAACACACCACCATGTGGGTATCAGGTTGAAAGCATTGGAAAGTGGTGATTTGTACTGTGGTTTAATTAAGGAGGCTTAGTTATGTCCTGCTTTCTGAACGTTGCTGAATACCGGCAGAAGTTTGATGATAGTTTTTTTTTCCTCTTCTCAGACTCTACCATCTGTTTTTATTGAGGTGTTAATGTTGGCATTTGACCTGGAAACAGTTTATTTTGCATAGATAAGCTAAAAAAAATGCATCTATCAATGAATGTTAGCTGAATTTTTTAAATCATAGAACTCACAGTTTCAGGTTCTAGTGATGAAGAACCTTCATGGTCCTCAGCTTAGTGTAACATTAAGTAATGATTCCCTCATGTGTTGCATGGTAATAGTCAGGCCTGGCAGAATATTCACTGCTGGTAAAATTGCAGGGCATTGGCCCTCTCCCACCTCCCTGTAGATTTGTAATTCCAGTAGCAAGTATGTTGACTGCATTTGCATAGAGTGTTGAGGCTCCAGGCCTGAAGCTCAGAAAACACCTGTTAGCTGGTTATTAAATATGATTGGATACACTCAGCAGTTCTGCTTAAAATTTAAGGTCACTCTAAACAAACATTTCCAGCAGATATTTGGACTCATCAGCATTTTAGAATAATTCACTTGGGAGAATTTCAAATTGAATAAAAGATAAAACAAGTTTGTGTTTTGACATTGCAAGTAAGTAAACCTACTCAAATTTGTGTAGTAAAAATGGTAGAATACACAGCACAAACTTCAGTTATCATTTTAACTGTGGTTGTGTAGCTGTATTTTCTAGCATAGGAAACTGACCTGCTGATGTTTAGATTTGGGAAACATTAAATGTCTCATACACTATTTATGTTCAGGTTTATATAAAGGATGATTGGGCAGGGTTAGACCTGTAACTTCCAGCTGCACTCCTGCTTGTACTGGATGTTGTCAGTTTATTCATACCTCAAAGGGCCAAATCCTAATCTGACGTTCTCAGTAGCAGAAGGCTATTGCTTGAAGGGGCAAAACCCCCCGATGGACAAAGCACAGATTGGCCGTGGGGCTGGGTCTTCAGCTCTTGAGCAGGCCCTAGGCCTCAGTAATCATTTGTACAGCCCTATAGCTGTCACCACCAAGCTCAGCCAGACCCCACAAGTATGCATTACAAGGAGACAAAATATACTGTTCACATTAGTTCACCAAAAAATGAACGTTATTTGTGATGAGACATTTGGCTGCGTCCAAAATTGTAAGGTAAAAAGGCTAAAATAAAAAAAATCAGACAGTGCACAATTATGATGTAATTGGTCTTAATTTTGTAACCGTTGTTTGAGAGACGGCTGCTGGCAGGCTATCAAGATGACATCCTATCTGGTAGATAAGGGTAACTAATTAAAGGCTGTTCTCACAACGACTTCAAGAGGTGTGACGCTGCACGGAAAATGGCGAAGAGGGGAAAAAAAGTAAGTGAAAGGGAGGAGAGCGGGCTGAGGGTCGCGGCGGCGTTGGCGCGGATACGAAGCAGGCCGCGTGACATTTCCCAGCCTTAGCAAAACGCCGCGGCGCATTGAGCGGCAAGGACGGCCTGCGCGGCCCTCGTTAGCGGCGTCTTAGAGGCCGGACCCCTCTCTCGCTTGACGGGGAGCGATAAGGGCTTGAGAAGAAATGCGGCTGGGAAGTCAGGGGGGAGGGAAGGGGGGGGCAGCATTCATTACCATTTCTATCCCAGAGGAAGCCCCCAGTCTAACCTAGAAGAAGCTTATGTAGCGTCACCAAGCTCACTTCAAAATCCCACACCTGCAGGCACATTGCAGCCGCGCCTGCTATCATTTCAACTGCAACGCTGCATCAGCCTGCGAGTGATACAGAAACCAGGCCGACGGCATGCAATCAGCTACTATGCTCACATTATTTCACATGAAAATTACATCCGTTACCACTGTACATGCCTTATCCATTTGTACAGATGGTTTTTTTTACAAAAAAAGTCAATGCAACTGCCTCAAAGTATCTTCCTCAAGCATCTAGGATTTGTTTCTGTCCTATGACACAAACTTATCTATAATTAAAGCTATCTTTAGTTCACAGGTCAGGTTTCTTAATTACTGTGCCGCCTACTTCATTTCCTGCAAAGTGGTCACATGACAGAATCATTCATTGAGGCCCTCGGACTCGTGAACGAGTCTCGGAGCTCGCTTCCTGAATGCAGGGCTGTGTCACAAAGACATGGACACAGGACACGCCAAATCAATTTTGGCCAAGTCAGGACAACATCCATACATTTTCCCACTTCTTATTCTGTGCAGGATTGCAGGTGGCCTGCAGTCTGTTCCAGATAGTTGACCCACTGCAGAGTGTACACACACACAGACAGACACACACACACACCTGCGCAAGCACACACGGTCACACAAACACACGTATACATATACACACGGGTGCTAACACTCACATGCACACACACACACACACACACACACACACACACACACACACACACACACACACACACACACAAAAGACAATTTTATAATTTTCCAGTTCATCAGACCTGCATATATTTGTACTTGGGAAGGAAAACAGATTACCCTGAGGAAACTCACACATGTTTGGTGAAAATATGTAAACTCTACACTACCAAAAGCCAGATGTGAACTTGTGGAGGTGTGAGGCAACTGTGCCGCCATGCTGCCTCATCAAATATATGGAAAAAATATGATGTGTAAATTAATCTGGTGTGTGAGGACCAGGAGTCGGTTAGACCATGTGTGTTTTGGGAGATGTGGATAAAAAAAATCCCATCCTACCTGCAGAGCAGAGGTGAAGAGGGAAGTGAAAGGGTTAACAGTCTCCAGTGTAGCATCTGAACACTGGGAGAAACGCGTTTCGCCACATGCGTCAGCACATGTACACCATATAACATGTTTCGCTGTGTATGTCAGTGTGTTTTCAATGTGTTTTCAATACTGTCATATTGCCTCACTGTGGGACGGTGAGTCTTCAAGATGACTGCACAAATAAATAAATAAATACGAATGAAACATTTTGTGAACGTTTTGAAGATTGCTTTTCTTGCCTCAAGATGAAACACCGGTGCGTTCGAAAGAGTATTACAGCTGAAGAGGTTAGGTCTCGAGCGCAAACACTCCGTCGGCCCAACGCCAGACCTTGGACAGGACTGCATAACACTCTTCACCACACGTCATGTATTCAGAAAGGACGTGACACATGAAAAGAAGGAAACTGCATCTGTTATTTCTCCACAAAACGCAAAGCCGCTTTAGTAACTTTGCTGCTGGTCTGAGATTTTTCATCCAGCTACGGCGTCTTCTTGTACAGTCGGCCGTTTTCACTGCCGGTGCTTGGCTCGAGTGCCTGTCTTGCAGGTATTATAAGAGGAGAGTTTGTGAAACAGGCCCAGGTCACATGACCCTTGTCACTTCGCCTCCCCCCTCTTGCCCTCGCAAGTGCAGCGCAGCCAATACTTGCGTTCATTATGAAATCGAGAGCCGGGACCTGCTAATGGGTGCACCCTGTCCCGATGTGTCGCTGTGCCTCGCGGCAGTCTAAGGGCAAGACAATGTATCGCGGTGCTTAAAGGTGGCATTCACACATTGCAAATATTTCTGTCTGCAGTCACATAATGTAACATGGTGTAACATGCTTTGGCTCATGGCACATAATGAAAACAACAACAGGACAATCTGTTATTAAACAGATCAACCAGTTTTTGATGCTTCACTGTTTGTGGCAGCTCCTCTTACACGAATTTACACCATGCCTGCGCTGTCTTCTCACTGCTCTCCTCGTATTCAGGCAAAGCGATGCCTGAACCAGAAATCTGCTGTCCGTGCCCACAGAGGCACACACCTTTCCACACGTCAATCATTGAGCTTGGGACTGGGGGAGGGAAACCAGGCACGCCTCGCCCTCTCATTAGCCGGCCCATTACCGCTGGAGTTCGGCTGCTCCGCTCTGACCCGCTCCCACGCCGTCGGCCCTCTGACATGGGCCATCTGAAAATCCTGGGATGTGTTCAGCGTCCACACAGCTTCTTCATACTGTCTTTTACATAAAAAAAATCTAAAGGTTATTTAAAAAAAGAAATAATCCATAAAGTAAACTCATGCTGTAGCTTTTCAGGGGCAGTGACAGAGCCATCTGACTGTGGCCCAGAAAGACTCCAGGAATCAATGCATTGCGCCATGTTGGGGGGAGGGGGGGGTCCCTTGGCAACCTCAGGGTCTGAAGAAGTGAGCCCACACTGACAGTGCGGGGGGCTGCCTGTGCATAAAATAAGAGCCTTGAGATGAGAGGACAGCCCCGCAAAGGGAGACGCTGCCGAAAATCAACTTAATGGGATTTATAACGTGGCAGACAGGGGGACGAGGTTTGCCACGAGGCAAGGCACAGGCACGGCCCCGCGGCATTTAACTGAAACAACGGCGGTTGAATAGTCAAGGCTGCAAGTGCAAAATTAGAACAGTGTCCCTTTAAGAGAAGCTACGCCGTGCAATACATGTTAAGTCCCTGGCGCTCGAAGAAAGAGAGCAAGGGCAGGAGTGTCATGTTATCTGTCCAGAGAGTGGTTATCAGTAGCCATGGAGGCACAAATGATCAGTAAGTGAACGAGTTTCTCTGTAATAATTAGCTCACAGTAGCAATTAACTCAAGGTCAGGGGAATCGGGAATTTCTCAGAGATTAAACAATGATTTTTGAGACATTAATAGCTGTTTTCATTTTCTTTTAAGGCCTTGGGTTTATGTGTTAATGTGCCTAGACCTGAATGTATGTTACAGTACCTGTCACATGTGCAACCTAGGAAATGCTGCACAAATCTGTGATGCAATTAAGTTTTTTTTTTCTATCACTGTATTTCACTCAACCTTTGCATAGTTATTAAATACATCCAAGAAAACATTTGTGGTTGATGTATTATGTTAATGTTTTGAGAGCTCTTGTTAATTTTAGTATTAAGAAGAAAAAATATGTTTTTTTTTCTTCAAGGTTCAGCAGGAGAGTAATTAAACTGACACTTGTGATTTTATTTAAAGTTTATTATGAAGTGAAATACCTCCACTCAAAGTTCTAAAACTTTAATAAATTGCACTATTGTCTAAAGTGAGTACTTCAGTAGTTTTTATTTATTTTTATTCAAATCTTTTTTGAAAACATTAAATAGGCTCATGACATGACCAATTTTAGTGTGTGAGGCTTAATAAATAAATATCATTGTAACAATGTCATACACGTAGAAGCCATAATCTATGTCTTTTGCCCAACTGTTAATAATTAAGAAAACAAACTATCACTAAAATACACACTTTAAAGTTTTTTTGTTATCTGAGAGTCACTTAAGATTATTTTATGTAGATACAGAAACATTATCACTGAGGCTTTTTTTTTTTTTGAAATTTTGATCTCAAAATTTGATGATAATGTAAAAAAACTGCATAAAACAAGCAATGGCCCTCACAAAAAGTTTATTATCTGGCTTATATGAAAATGTACAATAGGCATGCGGTGTGCACGACTGAGGTGTGCACAACAGCGCGTGCACGACTGAGGTGTGCACGACTGAGCATGTGCATGACTCAGTGTGCAAACAAAACCTGATCAAACTGCTCCTCAAAGTTTCACATACTCTACACACAGTGATTTCCCCATGGCATATTGAAAGATGAATTAAGGAAGATTCAGCCACTAAGTAGGTACACACTGAAAGGTAATATTTTTGAATGTTTACTCTCACACATATACACCTGTGATATTGCCATAGACTTGTTAATTGTGGTAACACTTTATCTGGATCCTTAACAATTAGCAGTAAAGCTCTGGAGGTTTTATTTGAAAAAACTGAATGAAATTCGCTTGTTTTGGGTAACCATAGTAATGCAGATGTTTTAACTTTGAGTAGAGAGTTCATAGTTAAATGAAACAATTTGAATGTGCAATGTAGTGGGGGGGAATCAATAGTACATAGAAAGGGTCTACTGGCCTGCAGTGTGTGACAACACAAACAGCACTGAACAATGAAGAAAACCTGTAACTCAAATTAATTGTGTTAAACATCAGTAAAGAATGAAACACCTTAAAGAAAAGGGACTCTAAGAGGCTCTAAACTAAGACATACTTATTTAGTTCAATAATTTGAAATCCATCAGCAATCCACGGGTTATTGGCAGCTCTGGGGAAAACAGGATCTCTCATAGGCTTCAAACTATCTACTAAAGTGGGACATCTTGTGTTTCAATAAGGACCTTGTCTACAGTTAAAATGAGAGCAGAACATTGCTAACAGGAGTTAAGTAAACTCACTTGGTGCTGGATATGTCAACTGGCACATTTCCATTGATGTTAAGTAATTTTCTGTGTCTTTCATATGTGTGAAAGTAAGATTTATAGTGAAAAGAGCGAAAGACACAGTAATAGGCAGTTACAATGGCTGTCAGAAGGTTGAATCAGACACGGAAAGTGGAAATATCAATTATTAAAAGACAATATATGAAGTCAAGTGCCAGTAGGCTGTACAGAGCCCTCTCAGAAAGACTACAAACAGATAGCCTGTGTGAGAACAGGCGCACTGCTAAGGATATTATTCATCGGCAAGGCGAAATGTCACAGCAGAAAGGCACCGAGATGCGACTTGGAGAGATAATGCAGGAAGGATGTGGACGAGAGCTTCTCGAATGTCAATCTTGCCCCAGCAGTGAAACGCCAAATGGAGCACTGGGGACCTCGGCAGAACGACAGCAGACCAGCTGCTAAACGAAAACCAAGGACGTCATCATCTTGCAAGCTCAATGGAGTTCACAGGTGCACTCTCTGAGCGATAGTGATCGGGGGTGAATGGGTGAGGGGGCGCCGTCTCAGTGAAACATCACATGCTTTCATCACTGTTTGCTCGATATTTCAACTGAACATGTAGGGCAGCAGCAGAGTACCTTAAATATGTCATAGACGTTACAAAAAAACAGCCGAAGTGTAAAAGTAGTTCCCTTTAGAATCTTGTGTGTTTTGAGGAAAAATTATAAGAGCATGTTGGACAGGAGCCTGGTCAACGTGAAACTTTGCCAGTATTTGGTGGTGGTGGGGGGGGAATTCCTAGGAGGTTCAAAAGTCTGATGTGGAGAATATCAGAAAAGAATGAACTTTTTACAGAGATGAAATGGATAACATGACAGATGTACAGTGTTTCTTGAGTTTTCCTGTATTGCTGTGTTTAAAATATTAAACACCCCAAGAGGAAAACTGCTTTAAGTGTTCTGTATGGTTTCTGTATAACGGTTTCTGAAATAAAACTAATATGACAAACAGAAAATGTTAGTTAATACTGCAGTGACATTTTCTTTAAGAATGGAAGAAAACAAGTTGCACTGTAGCTTTTTTGTGAACTGAACTTGGGCGTCTTGACCAAGAAATTGAGAGTCAAAAAAGAGAAGTTATTCGAGGGATGCTCTGGGATGCAAACTTCAACAGAAGCCCAGAATAAATCAGACAAAACTGAAAGAAATTTAGCAAATTGTGTAGTGAGAGACTGAACTGTCTGTGACAAAGACTGAAGAACTTAAGTGGCTGTCTTTATTCTGAGCATTACTTAACCACAACTCAGAACATAAACAGGATTTTTAGCTTGCAAAAGAAGAGAAAACATCCAAAAGCTCTGGGGTCGACCCGTAAGACTATGGAGCCGATACACTGTTTAAGCCTCAGAGACAATATTATGGCAGTTGTGCATGTTGTTTTGTGGGCAATAAAAACTGAGATGATGCAGAGAACCTGGATTAACTTTTTAAGCTTCCTGGACTTTCAAGGCAATTTCTGGCTATTTAGGAGCCACCTTAAAAAGAACGTAATATCATCCCAATCACAGACTGCTTATGCATGGATCAAAGCCTGCATCATAGGGCATTGCTTGGTCCTGTAAGCTTGCAAGTCTCATCCATTCTCCAGGTCTGTACATATTGATGTACACAAAACGCAGACCTCGCAGAGGAACAAAGATACGCTTCATGACAACGATGCAAGAGCTGAGCATAGACTAAAAACACAGGAATTCTTTAAAACCACAAAGGCAAACACAAAGCAGAAAGCAAAAATGCGACATATACCAAAAACACAAAGACCAGAGAGGAGCTAAAGTAGAGGGAAAACAAGTAGCAAGAATCAAAAACAGTCAGAGGGAAAAACAAAACATTATCTGACAAACATCTAACGTGCTCCAGAAAGCGAACAAACACTGCAAAACATGGCAATATTAGCTCAACGTAAAGCACTTGCCAACACAGGCACTGGACTAAATAACGCGTTTCAGTGAGTATCAGGTAATCATTTCAATGGTCATCTTTGCGAGCCCTGCTTTGTGTAAAACTACACTTTGTCTTCTAGTGTCAATTTGTTATCTTTGGCCTTTAAATATTTGAAAATATTTACAACGGTTGCCTAATGTTATGCATTTATGTGATATGATTAAGACTTCAGACAATTTTTTGGCAGTAAACTCCAACAGTATTATTTTATGTATTGTTTTACCAGAGCTTTCTGAAAATGTTTTCAAAATATAGCTAGGTTCGCTTTGAGAAACGACTGATCAGCTGTCTTGTTTATTCATGTAAAGATCATATAATATACAGCATTTGTTATAATAACGTATACTGTATACGGCAATTGCAAACATCATACTCATTTTGTTCCAGCTACAAAACTGCCAGGAAAATACAACCCATAATTTGTTTGTTAGGGGCTTTGCCCCAATACTGCACTTATAGTGAAAGTTTTATGCAGTGACGATTACAGACATAAGCGACATAAGTGGCCACTTACAGCCCCCAACCAGCAGGGGGCCCCATCACAGCAATACAGAAAGATACATTGAAGTTAAAGATATGCAATTGACACCCACTGATACAATCTGCACAAGGCAATAATGATAACTGAAACGGTTGTTTTTTTCTAGTCGGTATTACACAGTTTAGTAATAGCCTATGATCACACGAGATGACCTGCTTTGAAAACACATTGCTGGTAGCTAGCAAAATCTCATTTGTGAAATGCAAGCACACAACACAGGATATAACTACACACTTTGGACTAACTGAACTAACAGCTACATTAATTAAATTTTACATGACCATATAACAAATACACAAATTTCCACTGGTTTTTGCATATACTGTAAGGCATGCCAGTTACAGTGCTGACACAGGCTTAATATATGGGAACGAACAAAAACCAAGACAGGTGCAAACACTTAGGCAGCTGAAAGTGGGCGTAGAAATCCCACATAATAGACAGGACAGGGAACCTAGAAATGCAACAGACAAGATGAAGGTCATGACAGTAGTATTTCTTCTTCAAAAAACTACACAAAACATGTATGACAGACTAGTATCATACATCAGTAGAACTTATTTACAGTTCTCTCTAGTACAACTTTGTACAGGTTTTGCACACAATGTATAACAACAATACAAACATTGCATTCTGGGTTAATGAGCAGCAATGCATTTTTGAACTGTTTTTATGGGCCCCCCCAGATCAGATTCAGCTTAAGGCCCCCAAAAATCTAAAGTTGGCCCTATTTTTTTCGTTGGGACATGTTTGCTAGACTTTAACTTGGTTTTCTTATATGTTCTTGTGGTTGAATATAGTCATTTAATAAGTCAAATTATTTATTTAATTCTTCTGGACATTTGTAGACTCTCTGAGTTGTCTGTTAAAAAACCATGGTTGACCTACCTGAGTGTGGGACCTCATTCTAAAATGCCATGAGGCAAGAACACAACAGCCCATTCCTAAACCCCTTCCCTCTGAAGTATGGGCTGACAATGGGAAGCTTGTCTCGTCAGACTGTCTATCAGTTTTAATTATGTGAATAATCAATATGAGGCTGGTAAGCTTCAAACTGAGAAACTAATTTGTAGTGATAGTTTCACAGGAAAACACCTCGGTGTTGGCAGACCTGCCTATATGTAACTTAGGATGAGGTACAAGAAATCGATTACCAGTAACTTTCTTCTTTCCTTTCGATGTCTATGTTTCAAAATACAGATATATTAACTGTCTACGTTGAGGTAGTATCTGGAAACACTAAGTACATCATTTACAGCCACTTGATATAACAAATTACAAACTGATATAACAAATTCTTTCGAAACATACCTATAACTAACCATCTACAAGGTATTGCTATCAAAAATAAAATTACAGAACCACAAATTCAGGAGAATAAGAGGTACTACAGTGAATGAACAAAGAGTGGGCACCAAACTCAACACCCCTTAGCTTTGACATTGTGTCATCTGGACTGGCCTTTTCAAGCTGATTTTTTGGGAAAGCAAAGATTGGGAACTGGAGGAAATAATATCTCATGCATCACACACATTTCATGTATAGGAACAATGTATATTATTTTCTTTTTTGTTAACCAACAGGTTCCCAAGGCTACATTTTCATTCACAAAGGTGAATTTGCTGGTTTGTGAAAGGAGGAAAACTTTGGTAAATGGTTTGTGTAACTGCAAAAGTAAATATATACACACAGTAAATTACCTTGTTGAAAAACGACGAGTGGAGCGGCCAGCGTGCACATCACCTTACCACGCCCGATTGCTCAGGAGATGAACAAGCGTGTTGCACACTTATAATCTGTCCTCTTTGCATGTGGAAAGTCCTCAGCAACAGAAAAGCCTTGCAGAAAGATCTGCGGGGGCAGAGTTTTATTATATAGTGACCTCAGTGTAACCCAGCTGCAAGATATGTATTCCAGAGCTGCAGTTCGATTTCCCACCTGTGCTACACTAACCCCCAGCTGCCATTTCTTTCACACGACCTACTTCCTGTATATGTGACTAAATTCATACTCATGTACACTCATGGAATACTTTAATGACAAGATATAAATAATACAAAATGCAATCAATAAAAAGCCTTGTGCCTTATACAAGTATGGAGAAAAAGCCATTTAGTGTATGTATAACATGAGGTCAGGACTCAATATACATGTACATTGTGCCAAGAACAGTGACCCACAGAAAGCCACAATTTGCAGAATACCTAAATCAACTTCCAGATGTGTTGGACCACAGTTTATCCTGTTAGAAAAAAAAACTTTAATTTCTAAAAAGTGAACATGATTTTTGAAAAATCTACATTTGTAAATAAAACTGCATGCTTTGCAAATGTTCAATAGTCTTACAATATTCTTCCCCCTGGCCTAAAAAGTGTAGATTTTACATACATGCATCACATAAAAATTTACTTTTAGCGCAATATACTGAATGGTATTAAGCATTGCCTCAGCTTATTAGCTCTGTGTTTGGATGTTTGGAGTACATCAAGGTTATTAACCTGAGAGATGCACCACAGCACCACCTATGGTGCAGATATGCTTCTTGCAGGATGTGCTTGCAAAGTCAGAAGGACCCTCTAATTTGCATGCACACCAGATATGGACTGACATGAAAGCACTGTGCCATGCTCACTCCACACACAGCTAACCCAGGCTTCTTCTCTCCGCTCACCTAAACTCTGCTAATCCACGTGTTTGCGCCTGCAGAGCATTGGTATGCTTGCTCCACAGCACATCGATTGTGTCTGTTCTGCACTTCGCCTTCGACACAGGGGGGTGGAGGCCCTGATGAGGCCGATTTTCTGGCTCCTTGGCTGAAAGTGGCGACTGTCCGGCTGCTTCCACCAATGAGATTGGAGGAAAATCCAGTGATGACACAGAATAAGGTTTGGACACTGCTGTTGTTTTCATTGCGTTGGGATAACAGACTGAGCAACAAAAGATAATAATAAGTATATAAATATGTACCATCTTAGGATTTTCTCCCTAATGGCTGAAAGAAGCAACCCCTCAGCAACCCTGCCCCTTGTGGCAGGAGATTTTGTGGCGCTTTTCTCTCGTGTGTGACAGGTTCAGACAATGATTTGAAGTGCAGTTTAGGTAGCCTTTAAACTCACAGGCTCTGTGAAACCTTCTGAAGCTGAACAATGATCTATTCCTGGTCATTATCTCTTGGCTTCTCAGTGTAATTAGGCATGCAGTGTGTGTAACATTTTGTCACTAAATCTGTTTTCCTGAGTTTTGCGTGGTAGATTCTGGATTTAGTGTCTTACGTCCATTGGAAGGCATGTTTCTCCAAACCCAAATGCCATTTTAGCCAGGGTAGATGGTTACCAGACCAGTTACTAAAGAACACCATGGCGTTCTAAGTGGGGGCCTTTGAAGAAACCAGGAATGTGTTGACATGGAAGAAGGTGTTGTGCAAACTGTCAATTCGTTAATACAACCACATTAATTTCTCCTTCATTCCCCTCGTGTGACATGAAGTTTGCATGTTTTCATAGAGTGTAGGGACATGGGAAAACTCGGACTTGGAGCTTGGAGCTACTTCAACAAAGAGCATAATTCTGTTTCTCAAGGTGCTTGGCTGCATCTTCAGAAAGGTTGCGAAAGGCCTAGGTAGACTTCACAGATGTGCCAGCAGCTACCTGCACCAAGACATGAAAGCCGCAGCCTCAGCAGCTGAGTAAAGTTATCAATGATGCACATGCTTCTATAAATAAAAAGTGTTTTATGGACATAGTGCTTATCTGCATATTACTGTAAAGATTAGTCCTTTTTGGGACTTGGTGAATGGACAAGGAAACTAGAATATTTTTGGGGGGAAATGTGACCAGAAATATACATAAAGAATATTGTTTTAAATTGCATAATTAAATCATTGAAGCTGTATTTTTAAAGCTTAGAGCCTGACTTGTTTTCATATTGCTCTAGAATATTATTAAGTTTGTGTTTCTTTTTTAAAACAATTTTTTAAATGAAAGACGGTAAAACAGTGTATGGTTCAGAAACACAATATAATCTCACTGAGTTACTTATGAAACAGCTACCAAGCCTTGATATTTTGCCTGGAAAGGAAGGGAAGGAAGTGGGTTTTGGGAAAACTAACCAAGCCTGTCTGGATACAGTATTCTAGTCAAGGTCTTCTGTGGACCATTTTCAAACAAACTCCGCAACATGTAGCACAGCATGCAATTTATCATGCAGAGGAGAGGTCAGGAAGATATAAACGCTCTCAAACATGTCGTGTCATCCATGCGTTCCCATCCCATCATTTACACGTTGGCCTTCATGCCCAACAATTATACAGTTCCTGAGGTACGCGACTGACAACACGTTTAACCACATTGCTTTTCATTAGTTAATTAGTTACACCAAAGAGGGAGGATCTTGTTTAATAATTGGTTTTTATTGGAATAATTAACAGTTTGTACAGAGCGGCGAGGACATTTTCTGCAGCACTCATCAGCTTTTTATCTAAAAGCTGAACGTATACCTATTACTTAACAGCATAATCACCATTACTGGCTGCTGGCGAACTAGGCATTTTAAAGGGGTCTGCCTCAGGCGCTGCACAGGGAAAGGCAGATAGGCAAGCTGCTGATAGATAAGCTCGCAGTCCCCCAAAGTTTATTCACATGCCTGCAATGCAATTTTTTCTCTGCCTCTTTTCATAGCTGCCATGCAGCCAGAGGTGTCCAGTTTTGGAACAACCTGAATATGGCAAAATTACACTTTGGGCTTATCTGAAACAGCAGGGAAAATGAATGTTTGTTTTTGATTGCGGTAAGTGTTATGAGCCAAAAATTTTCAAGTGAAATAAACAACAAGAAATATAAAGAATCAAAACTCTACTCTGTTTGTATTTTTACAGTCATACCTGAAGGCAGGTATGCATAAGGTGAAGGGCGCTCTGAGAAGGATGTGGGAAACATTCACGCTCATTCCACACACATGCTATCTGGCACACAGTGAGAATAAGCTTTGTCACAGTGCTGTGTGTGGCTGTGAAATATGACATCTGCAGTACAATGTGCCTGTACTTTCTGTGGCTTTATATAAAGTTGTGACTGACACTCAGCAAGGGAAATGCCACACACTGTACAACTTATTGGTTGGGCATTTTTAATATAAACGTTTGAAAGGATCCATGTGGACAAACTACAGCCATCATGCTGTTCTGTGTAATTAATTACTTTTATGGCCTGACAGCTGCACAATTTCAGATTTAGACAAATGCTGTGACAGTGCAATAAAATTGTAACTATTGCCTGTAATATTCATCATATTGTCCTCTGCATGGTGTGTTTCCAGTTTTGTTGTCTTTGGCAGAATTATGCACTGAATAAGATTAAATGCATGTTGGGTCTTACATAACAATGTTACCAGTATTGTACACATTGTACTTGTTAAAAATGGTCAAAAATCACATTTATCTTTTTAAAAATCACGTAGGTTTATTTGAGCTGAGACTTGATTTTTACTAACCACAAACATCTTAAATGTCTTAAATGAGTTGAAATGCTAAATTTGCAGATTAGTCTTGTTAATAAGGTAACGTTACAATCATGTAGCGCTGTAAACGCACGCTACACCTGAACTCATGGCCTTTTATTGTTGTTAGGGTATTCTGACAATTCTTTCCGAAGCCGACTTTGAGGCATTCACCATAAAATTATGTAGCGTAATTTACCTTTTAAAAGTATTTGTCATGTACAGATTGTGGAGCTGGGAGGCATGCAAAGCATTTTGTGCAAAGATAAGAAGGGAGTGCATTTGCTCTCAGTTGATCCGCAAAAGGTCACGGACAGTTAAATGACACCAAGGTCCTGCAGATGACATTTGAGGATCACAAATTTGAGCAGCTGATGAAACCTTTCTTGTCATACAGCTAAATGTGATGATACACCGTATATCCTGCCGTAAATGTATTTGTGTGTGTGTGTGCGCATACTAACTAAATGTGCTTTGACAAATGAAGGCTCTTGCGTGCACACATGTACATACATATGTAGACACGCTTTGTTTTGGTCTGCAAATCTCATCATTAATTCATATTGTTTTACATCCATGTTTGTGATGTAGGTCATTTGTGCACTGTAACGTTAACAGAAGTCCTTATGAACAAATGATTTTTTGGAAGTGCAGTACTAAATGTACGAGTACACAAATAATATCTAACAACAACAACATTTTCATGTGTTCTCAAATTTATCATGTACTACACCAATAAGTCTAATGTATTTTTGCTTAATCACTTTTCAGAAATATAACATTTTTAGCCATTAAAACCTTTCAGGCAGTATTTTACATTTAATTTAACATTTAAGAGAAAGTGAGAGCTACAGGAAGGTAAGCGGTTTGGACTTTATAATAGGACAGTTAACAGCTAATTTGGCACAATTTATAAGGCCGTTAACTATAATTGTGAAATCACCCATGAAATATTTGCTGTATTCTGTATTAAATATATGCACTGATACATAGTAATTGTTATTTAAGTAATAAATCCACAGAAGATATACTTTACTAATCTCCTTAATCTGATATATTCTACAAATAAAACACAACAGTAATAGTTAATACTAAGCAAAAGTTAGGTCAGCAGAAAACTGCTGCTGAAAAAATAGATTGTTAATGTTTATAACAATCTGTGTGGAACAGCCTACCTCCAAGGTTCAGACCCTATATGTAAATGTAATAGCCCCATAAACAAGTATCTTATAAAAAGCATATTAGGAAACCCTTCTATAATATCTTGAATAAAATTACATTTTTTGTGAGTGCAGAACCATAATCCTTTCTAAAACTGTAATTATAAGATAGTATATCATCTCGTATAAAACAGTCAAGTTATACTATTTTGAATATTTTTCACTACAATTCAGATTTATTTCTACTTCTACAAAATGTAACTCAACATGGGTTTATGATTGTTTACAGCATTTATTATCATAAAATTCCCATAGTCTTTTATTAGGTTTTTAAAAGTGACGTGTAAGTGGTCTCAGGGAGGAGGGTTGTTGTTATGGTGACATGCTAGTGGTCTCAGGGAGGAGGGTCGTTGTTATGGTGACGTGTTAGTGGTCTCAGGGAGGAAGGTTGTTGTTATGGTACCATTTGTTTCCTCCTATAGCCCAAAAATGTGCAAGTGGACTGTTGAGTCTAAATCGTCCATAGTGTGTGTGTGTGTATATGTGTGTTTGTTTCAGCTTCCTATCCAAGGTGTACCCTCCTTTGCACCCTATACTGCCTGGGGTAGGCTCCAGGCCACCTGCAACCCTATCCAGGTGTTTCTGAAATGAAAAAAATGAATATTAATGGACACATGTTCATAGCAAATCTAAAACATCATCAAATCTATGCACAGTATACCATAAAGGAGCAGGTTTTCTGTTTTAATTAACCAAACCCACTAGTGTTTTTTTTCCTTAGAAGTGAAAATGAATGCTTGTGAATAGGTAGGATGCACAGTTGTGATTCTCACCTGAAGTCCCAGTGTTCTCTGCTTTTTCTGACCAGGGGCAAAGCCACCCGATGCAGCTGATTGTATTTTTAAAAATTCAATTCAGTTCCTGGACTGAGCTGCCCAGGACAGCAGTTTGAATAGCCCAGTTCTGCAAATGAAAATGCACTCCCCTCAGAAAACATAGCCTTCATAAACAATTGTCACAATTGGCCCAGGAGGATTTAATTTCACAAAGTATTTAAGTCTCGTGCAGTTTATTGTTGGTGGCCAAATCTGTTAGGCTTACATTAGTCTCGCAGGATAATAAGTGGATTCTTAAACACGTGCTGCTGTGTGATAGCCGCCGTGTTGACGAAAGTTTGTATTACGTGAAAACAGATTTGATCCCCCCCCCCCCCTTGCTGTTACACTAATTCATATCCAGGAGACCACAAACTACAATTTTATGAATGGCTACTTTTCCAAGTGACAGCTGACATGTCAGGCACAATAAGATGCATATTTTTAAACACATGCTTATCCATGATGTTATTGTACAAGTGGTCCCAAGGCTCAGTGTATGATTTTATTTTGCTGTCACTCCACTTTCTTTTCAGATTTTAGATTGTATTGTACTTATTACGCCTCATCAGCTCTCTCAAATACACAAAATGCTTCCTACCCAATGATCAGTTCATCCAACAATGGCTCTTTGTCGAAGGTGGACCAGACATCATTCCCCGCACTATTTTTAACAAGAACGATGCATTTTCACATAGATTAAGGTGACACCATGAACTGAAAGTTACAAACTGATGGATGATTTAGATTTTAATTTTCCTTCTTCTTGCTGTACCACTTTTATACCATTAATACTGGCCTACAATAATAATTTTGATGACTAATAGCTGGTTGAGGAATGTTATTGATTTGTTTTGTTTCAGAAATGTTTTTGGTCTTGAGAAATGCAGGTACGACGAATGTGTGCATTTTTCATGCAAAGCATACAGAGTGAAAAACATCTTTGTTTTTTCGCACACAGCACTTACCTAAGCAATACCCATTCAAATGCATAACAGATGTAATTCATCATCCAACTGAAACCATTGAGGTTTTTCATCAGCATCCTGCAGGGAACATAGATAGAACCATTTCCATCACAGCAAGAGTAAAACGTTTGCTTCCTGTCATCTTGCAATCCGTATTCGCGTATACGGATGTACTGAGATTGGATATGTGGCCGTACTGTTCTGTTCCCACCGCAAAATCATTCTTCAAACACAAGCACATTGTGAAACAGGTTCAATATCCATGCCCCAGCTATTAAACTCCTTTTTTTTCTGAGTGGATATGTCTCTGGTGAGACATTAGACATTAACTTTGGGGATTTATTGCCTTAGAGGCAACGTGAACTAACAGTGGTTTGAGAAAACTTTTTTTCATCTGTGTATTTTACTTACTGAAGAGCACGGTCACAAAACACCTGCAACTCATGGGTCAAGTGACTAATGCTCTCAACGGCTGAAGTTAAGGATTGAAACAAAGCAAACAGGATTTAAAAAACAACACTAAACCATCTCTTCCTGACTGAGACAGTCTGTGTTTTTTTCTCTCAATTATATGTATACTCCACTCAGTGCTGATTTTGCCTAAAATCTTTGGTTTTTAAATACAATAACACAATTTTTGAACAACTTAATACTTACAGTGTGTTCTGTGCTTCGGGGTTTCCTCTGGGTACTCCGGTTTTCTCCCCCAGTTTAAAGATGAGTTGTTGCAGCCCTACGCAGGATAAGTGATTCAGAAAATTACTAAACGAACGACTTTCAAATACATGTGCATAGTACTGTTGAGAAACTATAACCTCAAATGAATAGGGTCACAAATGTACATAAATAAATACAATATCAGTGTTAATGGCCCAGCAAACACTTATCACTTTCCAGGTTGATGATTCTACACACATCTATTAAATAGAAATTAAATGCCTGGCTATATTCCCCCTGTGAAACATACTTGAAATTCAGTTCACTGTCTGTGTTCACGCCCATAACAGTTTTGGACAGTTATATTTATAAAATGTTAGTGTGACACATTCTTTTGCAAGACTCCTGTCAATCATGGAACAGTGCTACGATAAAACAACTAGGCAGCTGTGAAACAGCTTTTTATTGTAGCTGTATGCATAGACGGCGGGTAGACCTAAATATGCTTGTTTGCGCTGATTTACCACGCATGTGTTAATAGTGTTGATGCACAAGGAACAGAACAGAACTGTTAAAGAACAGATCTGGCGTAGATCTATTCCATCATAATGGGAGCAGCACTTAGCAATTGATACAAATCAAACATTCAGAGCATAATATTACTTTATAGCTGAGATACATTCTTGGAAATATGGAATACAAGATGTATTCCTAATAGTCTCATATATGTCATGTCTACTGATGCCTGTAATTGTCTGTTCTGTTTGTATTTGTTTTTCAGTCCTTTAGTATATTTCTATTTGTTTTATTTTTAGGAATGCCTCACACCTGTAGGATCACGAATACAAATCTAGCTATCGGCACTGTGTGTGTGTGTGTGTGTGTGTGTGTGTGTGTGTGTGTGTGTGTGTGTGTGTGTGTGTGTGTGGAGTTTGTATGTTCTCCCCATGCATGTGTGGGTTTCCTTCAGGTCCTCAGGTTTCCACCCACAGCCCAAAGACATGATGATTTGGTGAATTTGCCAACCTAAATTGCCCTTTGTGTGTATGTTGGTGTGTGTGTGTGTGTGTGTGTGTGTGTGTCCTGTAATGGGGTAGCACCCTCTCTCAGATGTACCCTGCGTTTTGCCCTAGGCTGCCTGAGATAGGCTACAGGCCACTCGTGACCCTGCAGAAGACAAAAGATTGAAAGCATAACAAACATACAGTGATGTCTTCATGCCTAAATCATGCCTTCTGCACTGCTATGTTCAACACGAAAAAGAAAAGATGTGTGTTTTTATAGACTTTAAGTAGCACCTATGGTTTTAATATAAATCTGTGTTCTAGAACTTATACCTTTTTAAGAGTCTTAAACTGAATCAAATTTCCAATTAAACTAATGTTTGCAGAGATTACATTGTACTGTCTAAACTTTCATTGTCGTGCTGGTATATCTAAATCTTGGTGCATTTTGTTTTCAAAAGAGGTACTGTTGGAATTCATTGTCTTTTTAATGTTTAAAGTAATATTTGTGATTGGTTGACAGAGGTGCAAAGTTTAAACAGACCAAATTCCAATAAGAAGGCACACACATTGTCTATCCCCTGATATTAGCCTCTCAGAATTAAAGCACATGGATTTTATTCGCAGTCACAGATTAATTCCTACTTTTTGTGTTCTTTTTGTGTTCTTTTTGTGTCATTTTCAAGCCCCATAATACATGTACATGTATTTTGGGTTAAATCTCTTATGCTGGATTATTTTATTAATTTGCAAGTGTGTTTCTTTACCGCCTGCAGGGGTTGTTTACCCAGCCATAACTAATGTCAAAAGGTATTACTTTCTACAAATGGATGGATGTTTTAAATATGCAAGCAATAAAATGCACAATCTTATAGTCTGTTCAAAACCATCACAAAGCAACCAAAGCAGAATAATAAGGAGGCAACAAAATGCTTCCTAGATTACCAAACAATAAAAATGGAAAAATAAACAATAACATGAAAACAGTATTACGAAAATGTGAACATGTCCAATGTTCAGTATCCATTGATACTATATAAGGTCTACATATAATTAAAGTTTCAACACCATTTTCCCAAGGATGCTTTCAGAACATTTCTGTACATCCAATACAAACATCATTTTGGTTTTGCCTGTCACATCCCAGCATGAGGATTACATTGCATTTTACATGCACTTCACCTTCACACCGGTTTCCCAGTATTCTAACTGGGCTGTCACCAGACTCACCCAGTGAGAAAGCAACTGTCTTTCTGCAACCTCCAAGTCACATGAAACAAGCCATGCCCTCCGCCCTCCCCCATATGTGTTGCTACTACACCACCTTAAAAACACACCTGCTAATGTTACGGGGGCAACCAGGAGTTGAGCTTATGACATCATAGCCTGCACAAAGTTACCAGACAAGACAAGACACCAATTAGCCCACTGAGCCAAAGACCTGAGTCCCTTGGCTGATAGATTTACACTGATAATACTTTACATGCAAAACACACTAGTAATAATGTATTTAAAAGCCTCAGCACAAGTTTCTTTTCAAGATAGTGAGTGTGTTGGTAATCACCACCGTGGAATCACTAAGAGGATAAACTGGCTGATTCCTCCCAGCATGGATGGTGTTGAGGTGTCTGTGGTTCTGTCACAACACAAGGCAGCGCTGGTGGGTATCCTTGATGTGGCAATATTCACAGTAAAGTACCACAGAACAAGCTGGATCAGCAGAAATTCATGGCTGCTGTGCTCTTTAGGGGAAGTCTCTCTTCACAAATTGCCATACAATGTTCATTTCTGGACACTTGAGGGAAACTCTTGCTATGGATTTAAAGCCTGTTTTTAAAAGTCTTTACACATAGTTGAAAGGCTAACTTTTCTAGTTTACCCACAATGCCTTGGTTCCTGTTAATTTAAATGTCTACTTCTATCACCTTTCTCATGTATCACTTATATATATATATATATATATATATATATATGTATATATATATAAATATAATAGATATATTTTAGGTACATGTCATAATACATTTCTACACTGGTATTACATGTGGATAAAGTGACTGGTAGGGATTACTCTTAGTGTCCTCAAGTGACAAAGCAAACAATATTTCTTGTGCTGGCATGTCACCCTGGCATGTCCAGTGTCGTGACAGAAAATATTCTTTCATTGAAGGTTTATCTCTATGTAGCATATGGCGCAGCTCTGGCGCTCTGGTCAGGCTGCCAGCCAGGGGGAGACCAGGCCTTCTAAAGCATTAAACACTGCATGAAACCGGCAGATGCATGTTTATGAATTATTTTATCTGTATGAAAGCACACGAGTAGGTCTGGCTGGGTAGCGCGCCACATGCGTCGGAGTTCGGGTTACGCCGACTTTGATGTATTTCTGGATCAGTGCGTGTTATTTATTGATGGCTGTTGCTCCTCCCAGATGAAATGGATTCACGTCGCAGCCTGTCCTTAAATAGGTTTGGTACCACTGTTGATATAAAGACTTAAATTATATTTCCTGCAATTGGCAATTTCCTTCCGGATGATTCTATATACTTACAATGAGAACATCAATAATTGTGAAGAGACGATAAAAGTGAAAAGTATGTTTTCAATACTTGGTACATTTTTGCGGACCTGAATATGCTTGCCTTAATTAATTTCTACATTTCAGCAGCATTCCTTTGCAAAGAACTGGCAAATATTGAAAAGGTACATTTTAAGCATCGTACAAACGGACTTAATGCTTATTTACTCCATCATTCATACATATCACTTGGTTGAGCCAAATTCGTTAAATAACAGTTAAGTTTTTTCCCTTGTGCTTTTTATGACATAAGGGAATTTAGTAACTTCTTCTTCTTTTTTCAGCTGCTCCCTCTAGGGGTCTCCACAGCGGGTCATTCTTTTCCATACCAATCTATTCTCTGCAGCTTCCTCTGTCACCCCAACCTCTCTCATGTCCTCCCTCACTACATCCATAAACCTCCTCTTTGGCCT
>JABJVR010047469.1:0-27531 GCA_025773905.1 Chitala chitala | reverse complement strand
TGTTTTTCCCTGCACTTCCTTCCAGTTTGTTCTCCTCTTTTCTCCCCCCTACAACCCCACCAACCCCCCCCCGCCCGCCCCCGCCTTGGGCTGGATCAGACTTCAAAGTGAACAGAGGCAGCATTATATCAAGGCAAAAGTCTGTCATTTTATAAAGGCAAAACAAACAGGCTTCAGCACGGTCATGCCAAACCGCCTCTCCAAAGCCTCGAAGACACAGCATCACTGACTTCTCAGTGAGGAACATCACGCATTACAGCATGTGTGTTTTACACATAGGATTGGCGAGGCTAAGCGTATGCATGACACGTTAGCGTGAAGAGTGATAATATGGACACTTACAGTGTCTGTCTCAGTTCCGGCGTGTCTCTGGACGTTCCCAAGGACTGAAAACTCTTCTCCAGGCTCACAACTGTGGAAGAGGCAGTGTAATGAGCTCCAAGAACCGTCGAGGAAAAGCATTACAGACCCCATATGCAGCACAACTGTTCTACACCAGTGTTAGAAGAGGGAGGAAGGGAAAACATCTCCCTGCTGTCTTAAGTTTGACCCTGTAGCGTAGCAGGTGATTGTTGAACTAAGCCAACCCCCTTCCATTTTTGAGTTCCTGCCCACCCTTATCCCTGACCTCCGTCTCTGTGTTGCATCTCACCATTGGCGTTGATCTGGAAGATGTTGGAGGAGGTCTCCTGGAAGACATCCTGCAGCTCAGATGGGCTCACCTGTGTGGCTGGTGGAGGAAATACAGAACCCTGGTCAGGTGCCAAGAAAAATTATGATGGTATCCTGCTGGCACAGGACTAACACTGTCTGTCATGTACCAAGACATAATATACCCAGCCATAATGTGCATGTAAATAAGCTCTCAGCCTACCTACATACAATTTCATGGTAATTATTTGTGTGCCTTTAATAATAATAAGGCTGTCTGCAATTTAATGTTTCTGTTTCAAAAGCTAAAACAGCGTACTGAGATAAGCACAATTTATTTCTTGTTAATAGTGGCACTAATAAGACATATCATTTATGGGCAGAGGCGTGAATACTTAGTGTGCGCAGCCAAGGCTAAAACAAAGATCCATTACCTCTGAATAGCACTGAGAAGATGGAGGCTATTATGCTCTTCTGGGTTGAAAACACACTTGCAGATACTGTTCGTGACTGCACAGCAGTGCTGAGTTGGCCATCAACGGCCTGCAAATTGTTCAGCAAAAATTTTGCCCAGTTACCCTACGGATCTTCCTGGACATTTCAGCTTGAGCATCCAACACTAAGTACAGGACTGAACAAGCCTACTAATTCTAATTATCCATATCCCCAGCCTCCTCAGCAAACTCTTATACCAATCATTTTAAGTTAAACCCATTGCTGAGCTATCATTTTGAAATAACACATGCATTCAAAGGAATTTAAAACAAACAAGTAAAGTCATCTTGTGGTTAACATTTGCCATAAGATGTTATAACCGTTATAACTGAAACACATTTTAACATGTTGCTTATTTTTTGGATAAGCTGTCATAGAGCATTTTTCAACACAACACAATGGTAAACTGTAAAATTCATTAGTTTGAGTGCAAGACTTTGTGAAAAGACAGCATTTTTCAGAGATATATGCTGTCAAACAGCAGGTGGGGCAAGGTGAGGTGACCTGGTGAGGCATTAGAGACCGATGCTGCCTGAAAGCAGCTAGCTGTCTCACCAGAAATAGTGTTACGCCCTCCCCCAGCTCAGAATGTGCAGTTTGCTCATGTGTGACCTCCCTATGAATGCTCCCCTTTCCAGTGACTACTCAGGTGAATTCAGGAGCCCACACTGACCTTTGTGTGTACATGCACGTAAGTAACGTCTGGGGCCTTCTGCCCTACGTCCATGTGCTTTCCAATTAACACTGTCCTCATTTCTGAACCAACGTAATCCTAATTGGACAGGTGGTGATGTGTAATGGGTGAGTGCGTAATATAAAAATTATGGTAAATAGAAGCTGAGATCAAAGCAGGCCAAACTGTTTTAAAGTTGACTTTTTAAATATGCATTTGGCATCTTTGTAACTATAACATATATAGTATCTGGAGTTGGTTAGACTTTTCCCTTTTTCCTTGACATCTGCCTTGGTAATATAATACTGCAGAGCCAGAGCTACGATCCAAGAGCATGTACCTGTGGGTACGACACAGACTGTCACTCTGCTAGGTGCAAACATTTCCTGCCAAAGCATTAGAAGAGGGAAAGGATATGAAGAGGAAGACAAAAAGGCAGAGAGAGTCTGAGTGAACCAAGCACGTCACCTAATGCAACTCACAGCGGAAGCTCAGTGTCACGCTTCAATAAGGTCACACGGTAATAATAATAATAATAATAATAATAATAATAATATCAAAAATAGCCCTTCATCAGCTTTCAAAAAAAAACAAATCGTGACCCATTCAAATGTGTTTTGTGTGCTACAGCAGCACATGTCACGACAAACGAAACAGCTGTCTCTCAGGATGATGACGACTTTTTGATATATACACCATGACCTGTGGCGAGAGGTGCAGATCGTGGAATGGGTAATGAGAATAAAAGGCCAAATTATTCCCCCCTCCCTTCCCTCTATGACTCTTGTACTCGTGTCTCTGTCTCCTTCCACCTATCAAATTACTACAATTACTGAGCAATTTCGAGGCCTGCTCATCCACTACGGCATAACAGGTGTGAAATGCTGAGTAATTTGATTTCAGAAGAGGGGAATGTCAGGGGTCGAAGTGCAGCTTTCTGAAGGCTCGCCGCCGACTGGCAGAGGGGAACACTGGTGGTCATTTATGAGCCCATTCAATCACCTGGCACCTCTTGTGAAAGGCCTGCTTTACCACCCTCAAGCTCATAAAAGCACAGCTCTGCATCTTAACAACCACTGTGGCAATAAAGAATTTAGAGCCTACATCCATATCCCTATGAGGATATACATATTTTTCACCATATATCAACATAACAGCTTTACTTTACTGACTGCTATTATCAGTCTTTGTGTTAGTGACTTTTAACCAATAATAGTACTGTTTTCAAGTATTATCAAAAATTACAGGAGCAGCTTATCTTCAAACAGGCAAATCACACCTGTTCCTGTGACATCTTAGAAGGTAGGATACATAAGACATGGAGCTGAGTGCCGATTTAAGTCATGTTCAAATGTTTTTTTCTCCTTTTAAAATGAATAGCAAGTTTTAAAAAATATATAAATTAAAATGCTTTATTAAGATTGTTCTTGGAGTCTCTACTTTTTATATCTCTTAGAACTAAGTTAGAGGAATCACAAAATTACTTCATAAAACTGAGTTGCAGTTTTCCCTGCCTTAACATGCTTTGGTTCTGCATTTGGAGTGTTGTCACCAGTTAGACTGTCTTACACTGTCTCATGTCAGTTTGTGTACGTTGCCTTGGCCCTAGGATGGTTGTTCAGATATAGACGCATACTCTGAACATGGTAGTGCAAAATTATTCAGGAAGAAAAGCACAGGATGCCTAAGTGTGTTGCTCTCTCTTACATCAATCTGGACATTTCAGCAAGTAGGGAACAACTGTTATCCCTCTTAGCTAATTTAACCATAGCTTTGTTTGTAACTAACAATAATGATGTCTCAAAAAATCCAAACATTGATCTTATCAAATAAAATTCAGTAGGTATTGTTATAATTAACGTTGAGTGCACAAAGAAACAAATCTTTAGAAATGTCTATTTTTATTATTCCCCACATGCTAACAGTAAATGTATTTTTACGATAAATTGTTGGTGTAACAGAGCCATGATAAACACCTCATTACAGAGCCATGATAAACACCTCAGTCATTGTCAGTCACTGACAATTTTGTGCACTATTTTATAGCACATTTACCACCATATTTTGGAATGTGGCATACTGTTCGTTTTCTAACACCTGAAAACACGGACCGCAAAGAGCTAATTAAACAAGCTTTATTTTTAACCAAACGATTAGCCGCAGTTGGACGAGTATTAAACAGGTGGTTTGAAGTAGAGGTTCTGTCGAACGCTTCGTGAATTCAAGAAAACAGGAAATCCACCATTTACTGTTCTCATTAAGTGTCTTATCAAATCAAATGAAGAACAGAGGCATGTTTACAGAATACGTTATTATTTTTATGGTTGTGTCAGGTTAAGGTTTTTCAAAGGTCTTTGTAAAATCAACTGGATTAAAATAAATAAATAAATAAACTAACATTAATATTTATAATATAATAGTTACTAGTTAGTGAAATGATAAACGACAAAGTGGCACATAAAAAGGGGTAATTGTATTGTATTCAGCCAGCACTTAGTTTCACAGATTAAAGCTCACAAATCAATATATAATGTTGTAAAGGTCATTTCTCTGAAGACATTTTACAAATCACAGAGCCGTGAGATACACAATCCCATTTCCATTTGAGTTTATTCCCAGACGTATTTTACGCGGAAAAATAAATAAATAACCACAACAAAACAGCAACAACAAAACAACAACTATAATAATATCATAAATAATGTATCTAAATTGTAATTGCCATAATTTTTGCAAAACTAATATAGGTATGCATTCGCGTACTGGCAACATACAGTGTTTTAAGAGAAAATACGGAAATGTAGAAAAGTGCACCTTTACTGTATACAAGGCACTGTTTGCGTTGACATAGGCTACAATACATTGTGTTCAATAAGAACACTGAAACGAGAGATTACAAAAATATTGTTTAATCTAATTTGTTTAGGAAACACATACCAACTGCCGAATGGACAGATGCAAATGTCGAAAAATCTGGGTAATATTCTGCTTTGCGTTTAGTCCATATCTTACATAGGTACGTCTGTACATAGGCACTCATTGAAGTGGCTACAGTTTGTCTGGGTGCATTCACCTGAAGGTAACACACACACACACACACACACACTGCTCGTAACAATCCAAACAACGGGATTTGGAAGCAATTCTCGTTCGTAAATGCATTCTCAGAATCATGTGGAAGTTCTGCGCGCCGCATTTTGCGTCTAGTTGCTAAGAGAAAGTGGACCCCGCGTTGACACGCCCCCCTGCGGGGCGCCCTTCACGCATACTGTATCGACTTTCTGTACATTTTTGCCAAAAGTTTAATTGAAAACATCATATTGCCTTCAACAACACTTTGAGTGTTGGGCGCCACCATGCATAGCGAGAAGAATTGAAGCACGTTTGCCACGTGAACTGTAAAAAAAAAAAAAAAAGAAAAATGTATTAACACTATTAACACATGCGGCTCATTTATCACGGTGATGGAGAGTCTGCAAGCTGGCGAGGTTGAGAAAGTAAAGTTACAGGAAACAGCTTGGAACAAAAATTGATTGCCAAACGCTGGTACCCGTTAAACATAACTCTGCTTCACTTAATGGAGCTTTAGAATAAGGTGTTAATAAAACAAATTTTCAGTATAGACTACTTTGGCAACCAAGCGAACGTATATAAAAAGACAGAAGTTAATTGCTTACAGTTTTTTTATTATTATTTTAATCTGCATAAAACTGCACTTCTGACCGCTGCAGGTGACGTGAACAATGCATGTTTTTCTGTGCAGGACATAAATACGTTCTCATTAAAGAATCCAATAGACACATCAATATCTATCAGGTTAAAAGGTTTACTGTTGCCTATTAGTTTTCTTTTTGTGTGTTGTACATGAAATGACAAGAACCACTCCCGCTACCACAGAGATCATTAAAATGACTCTCTTATACCAGGAAATTAAACTCATGAAAAATTATTCAACCATAAATTACTATCAGGCAATTTTCAATAGATCATTCACAGTTAGGGTGCTGTTTCCATGATCTCTGGTCAAAAACGATGTGTTCTGATCTACAAGTCATTGCAGCCAATAGGGATTCAGAAACATAAATTGTAACACAATAAATGTACCTGTGCACAACGGCAGAATTATTATTAAACTGCTTTGAAGGAATATGGAGTATCGCTTATTTACTTATTTGAAAATTGTAAATGTTATGTGGGTTAAAACATTAGCACCTAGAGCAGCTCAGAATTGAAGCCACGTTAAGTGCAATTAATTAATTAGCTGCATGGAGCTCCCAGACGCTGCTCGAATCAAAGCAAAGCCCAAAAGGACAAACTGTTTGGCCAAAATCCAATCAATAAGAAAAATCTGTTTAGACGTAAATCCTTAATTAGTGCTGGGGTGAATAAATGATATGGTACATTATACCAGCCCCCTAAGAGCCTTTCAGAGTTAAATTGATGGTCAGACCTGGTCTGACCTCCTTCTGCTAAAGGGATTGCTTTTGCCTCTTATAAGTTCTCCAGCATCCGTCAGATATGAGGCTGTGTTGTGATATGACCTTTAAACTTATGAGGCTCTATTAGACCAGCACAGACCAAAACCTAAGGTGTAACTCATGACTAACTCATAACACTATCTGTTTTTGTGCACAAACATGCAGAAATGTACATTTGTGCCCACATATACAGTACATATGGTGCGCTGTGAGACTTGTTTTATTGAACAGTAGCACTATGATGCAAGAACCATTGAGGCATGCAGCTGTGAGGTCCCTGATGCTTTGTTCACTCCCCTTACACGCATGGTGGTCACGGCACAGACAGAAAGATCCCAGGCTTGTCACAGCCAGCCTCCCTCCCTGTCAGGAATGACCAGTTTCCTAGGAGCTATGGGGACAGCTGGAGCCACAGGCATGTTTGTGCTGCATTCTCATCATTCTCATCTGGCTCCATGCCACAGACAGTGTGACCTCTGAATCTGAGAGCGCAGGGCTGGGCAAACGAAGGCTGCCGCTTGGGGTTCAGTCCCTGGCTGAGCGGCATCACTCCCACCAACGTGCCCCAAGGAGCACGAGAGGGTCGTGGAGAAGCTCTAGGTCGCGGTGCACGTAGTACACAGAGTAGTGAGGTGCTGAGCACAGGAGGCGAGATGCTGAGTGCAGGGGGTGGGGGTAGAGGTGCTTAGTAGGGGTGAGGGATAAGGTGCTGAGCACATGAGGCAAAGGGATACTGGGCATGGGGGTTGAGGTGTTTAACATGAGGGAAGGGGTAAGAGATGTAGTGAATGGAGACAGAAAAGAATGGACAAAGTGATGGAGGTAGAACATGCAGACATAATCTAGATGGTTGTACACTGTTTTGAAAGAAGGATGACACGTTTCCTGTGACTTTTTCCTTTTTTTCGCTCATAAGGCGTTTCAGCTCATAATGTCACAGTAATCATCATCACTTCTGCCATTTCCCCTGTCGCTCATAACGGCTTTAGTGCTGAGACATTCATGAACATGTTTTTTTTTTTTGGCTGGTTGGGGCAAGTGGCTCCCTCACACATCGCTACCATAGCAATGCTCTGCTTTGCTGATGAAAAACCATGAATAAATTTGCCCGGTAATCAACATGGGCTGCTGGAGCTTCGCGTGCCCCTGCAGCCAGCACACAGTGGCAATGAGCTCAGTCCAAGGGATTAGCACGTGTGTGTGTTTATCGCAGGACACTCCCATGCAGCAGCAGCGCAAGCACACTGGCTGCAACATGTTCCATGCACACACTGTGCAATAGCAGACGTCTCTTTTTTGCAATGGTGACCTGCAGTGTAGTTTCACAAGTTGGTGCTTTTGGTATGCAACTGTAGCTCATACTCCCCCATAAAGACCTAGCAAGTCCATATAATGTCAAACATTAAATTCACACAAGCCTTACAAACGTCCCCATGAAGAGTCATGGTTTGTTTGGGATTAAAATGAGAATCTTGTTGTTGAAAAGCATTTTACAAAATATAAAGGAAATAAAAAAGTTAAAATGTTTATCAAATATTTGTAAGAAAAGATTTTTTTATACCCTGTTTAAATCTAGGAAACATACATAGGATTTGACTTGCATGCTGCCAAATAGCAATTTACCGTTTAGCTTTTGGTTCAAATCTTAGTAAACTGCGGCTGTACCTTTGTGTACGCAACTCATCTTGAATTGCTTTGAACATCCATACTCATGGACAGTTAAGTATAAAGGCTGTCTACTGTGTAATTTGTTTGTGAGGAAAAAAAAAACTCTCTGGTAGACAACAAATAAATAAAATGAAATTATCATACATACAATATGTGGGAAAATGTTAATGTCAATAAGCAATATGGTCTGTAAGTTATCAATGAGTGACTGAGTGAATTACAGGTGACAGTAGGCTGAGAGGGCTGCTGGATCATTGTGGAAGTCAGTGGGAATATGATGGGTACTGTCTGCTGTCCAACTTGCCAATGGTCTCTTACCCAGATCAAATACAGAGCGAGTAAAAAACATCAACAGGCAATCACATGGTCTCACCACTCTCCCAGCCTATTGTTTAAGTCTGTATATGCCTGTTCAGAAGCAGCCAAATACAAGCTGTATGCAAAACCTGGACAGACGTTTTGATCTGATGTGGCAGGTACTATATGGTAGGCAGAGATGTAGGCCATGTGACATAAAGGAGAATTACACAAAACTGTGAGGACAGCATTTCAAAGCCACAACTGTTGAAGTAATTGGTGTAATCAAGGTGGAGAAGAACCAATTTGTATAACTAAATGAAGCTGTTGTGTGGAATATGATATCTGTTTCTCTATGACCACCAAGTCAAACTGTGAGCCTTGGTCACCCTTGGCTGGCCTCTCTGTTTTAGATCTGTGATCTTATCTTGCTCAACACAGGCACATTATGGTACATTATGAAGTCCTCTGCAGTGTATCCTCCTCCATCAAGGTGTTCTTAGTCATTCCTATGCACTGGTCCTGAGCCATGGCATGCTTCCCCCTTTAGGGGGCGGCAAAAACAAGTTAAATTGTGTGTGTGTTTGTGGTGTGTGTGTGTGTGTGTGTGTGTGTGTGTGTGTGCAAGTGTTTGAGTGGTTTTTGGGGTGTGTTTGTGTGAGTGAGTGAGCGAGTGAGTGGATTTGTGTGTATGTCTATGTGTCTGTGCATGTGTGCTGCAATGTGTGTGCATGTGAGTGAGTTTTGGGGTGTATGCATATGTGGGTGGATGCCTGAGACACACAGGACGTCAGCTGCTGAATGACTGTTGGTGAGCCTGTGTGTTAACATGAATGCAAAAGAGTGCTGTTAAATGACTATGTGTCCTCTCTGGCCAGCGTGAATATGTGTGCATGTGTGTATGTGTGTGTGACAGAGAGTAAGAAGGAGAAAAATGGCAGTGATTACTAGTGGGAGGACTGGATTATATAAGGCAGGACATTGAGCCAGATGAGGAACAGGGTTACAAACCCACGCAACTTGTTGCTGAAGAAATATTCATGGAGATCAGGGCAAAGCCCTTAAGTTTTCATTGCTTTGTGTGGCCTTTCTGAAGACCATCTTTTCAGCTTTTAACTATCTCTTATAAACAATGACCATACATACAGAAATGATGAAAGGTAAAAACTTAAACATAAAACTGAAAAGCAACAGTTCCACAATTCCACAATCCTCCTTCAGCCTCTGCCCTTACCAGGAGACATTCCAAAATATTAAAGTCTGTATGATTGACATATTGCAGCCTTGGTGTTAATGTTTATTTAAGTGCCTAAATAGCAAATAGATAGCCAGTCATACTCAGATTTTCAATCTAAATGATAAAAGTAAATATTTCAAAACATGGTGTAAATAACTACAAGTATTTCCTCAGTATCTCCTTACACCTTCTTAGATGTAAATTCTCTATCAAATTCTTAAACATTATTTAATAAACATTCAAACAGATCTATAATTAATGAATTATGAAACTGAAAAACAAAACTGCATTACCCTTTTGTGCATAATGAGACTCAGAATTCTTTTTCATTATGTCAGTGACTAAAATTAAATTTAAATTTCAACAATAACAGGTTGACAAACTTAGTTACACATGCAACACCAAAATTAAAAAACATAGTTACCATAACAATCACAGATCTTTTTTCCCCAGTTATAGACACTGTCACCATTGTTCTCATGACAAACACACACACGCACACACACACACACGCACACACACACATATTGGTATAATGATGACTCATCAATGGCATCATAAAAGTGAGATGGTGGTGGTCACGGTACAGCCATTTGACTAAAGGCTTTGTCGTGTTCCAGAACTGTGTTCACCTGTCACACAGGGTTCATCTTCAGGTCTGTGAATTAGTGAAGGAAAAAGAAAACAAAAACTAGGAGACTGTTCCACACGCTAATATATTATGTCCACCTCTAAGCCTTTACTCCTGCCTGGAGACGTTTAAGAAAGGTAATGACCTTGATTCACCCTAACTCTTTCTGTAGCTGAGTCCTCACGACTTGGAGTTGTCCTCACAGCTAGGAAGCACAATCTTCGATCGGCCAAAGCGACACACACCTCTGCCTAACATGTTCTTCGGTGGGGGAGGGGGCAGTCCCTGTCCCACCATTACATGCCCCCTCTTCTTCCTAATGGTCCCTAATGAGGGCAATCTTCAGAAAGGCTGCGTTAGAAGGCAGGCCAGCTGATTCTGCACTGGGCCATGAGGAGAAGATCAAATGAAAGGAACATCACGGCAGAGCGTCCAAACGGCAGGGAGGAGAAAACAGTTCTGTTCATGATACACACCCACTGAGAGGAGAAAAAAGGGACAGATTCACTAATGTAATTAAAACCAATTACACTGAGAACATTAGAAAGTGTTGATTGTACACAACAAAGCTTTGCCATTGCAGCTGTGAATGTGTCCATGTGGAAAAGGTATTGCAGCATTCAGGGCAGCGCGCTCTAAAAGTGACGCAAAGTCATATAGGTGTCGAAGTAACAGCGTCAGATCGACACGCCGTCCTCTGAGGACGCTTTCCAGCTCACGTGTGATGACGATGAGAAGGGACAATCCGACACAGGAACCGACACACTCAAAGAGAGACAGCATGGCTGGAAGGAGCTGAAAGTTTGGCGGGAGGAGGAGAGAGATTACCCAGCAGATGTCTCTATTAGAGCTTTAACCTCGGCTTTGATCATTTTGCAATCTCACTTCAGCTCAGCTCAAACACAGCACAGCGCAGTGAGGAGCGCGGGTGAATAAATCTGACAGGCCGCACTTGAGTCCCCCCCTTCACCCCCCTCAGCTTGTGCAGTTTGCCGATATGTTCAGGTCTGTGCTGATCAAAGCCTTCGCATTAATGGGGCCGTTTGGCATTGGCCTTTCATCTCTGCGGAGGGATCGGGAGCAGTCTGGGATGGCGAGACCTCTAGGATCTGCACACTGGGTGTGCAAGCACATGAAAGCATGCATGCAAGTGTGTGTGAGAGTGTATTAGTGTGCATGAGGATATATGAGTTTGTGTGGGGATGTATGGGCATGTCTGAGTGTGCACATTGGGTGTGCGAGCACATGAAAGCACGCATGCAAGTGTGTGTGAGAGTGTATTAGTGTGCATGAGGGTGTATGAGTTTGTGTGGGGATGTATGGGCATGTTTGAGTGTGCACATTGGGTGTGCGAGCACATGAAAGCACGCATGCAAGTGTGTGTGAGAGTGTATTAGTGTGCATGAGGGTGTATGAGTTTGTGCAGGGATGTAAGGGCATGTTTGAGTGTGCATGTTGGGTGCTTGAGCACATGAAAGCACAATTGCACGCGTGTGTGAGGGAGTATGAGTGCGTGCTACAGTGTATGAGCGAGTATGATGGTATGAGAGTGAATTTGCATATGCCAGACAGTTAAAATGCCATTCATACATCCCTCATTCTTTTGTTAAGTTTCATTTTGTAAGTGCATAGGAAATAAGGAAAGGACGTAATCTCACATAAAAAGTATCATGGGTTTGACTTTAGAAATTTGGAATTTAATTTAGTTCATCCAGATATTACAATTTCAAACAGAATTCTTCTAACATGATACAATTAGAATTGTAGGATTTAATTGAATAAAATTACCTTATTATATCACAGTAAGCATCTCAAACTGCAATTTAATAAGTAAACTGAAAAGCCAGTTCAAATCAGAAATGGCCTCTGCTACAGCTGTGAAAATTTATCTGTTTAGCATTACAAATAAACATTACAATGGTGTGCAGTACTCAGTGCATTCTGGGATTGTGCTATTTCTGATCTGTGCCCTTCAATGTGAAGAGAGTGTGTAGGTATGGCCATACCCTGGCATTACCATAAATATACTGAAAGGAGTCATGAAGTTACCATGCTATCTCCCCAGACGAACACAAGACTTGTTACCACTTAATTTCTGCAGAATGTTTCGAATTGCAGAGTTGGATATTTAAATTTAAATTTAGGGCTGACAAGTTAAAAAAGTAAAATATGCAGATTTTTTAACGCAGTAAAACAAATCCAGTAAAATGTGCTTTCCCACATTTTTTTTTTTAACTTGGAGCTTTTATTTTACGGTGCTGATTGAGTGCTTAATTGCAATATAAATTGTGTTTCCTGTTTCACCTTACGGAGTTAACGCAGCGTGTCATTTCAAGGAGAATGAATATGAGCAGAGATTTTGCTCGTAATCAGATCTCGTAAATTTAATAAAGAAAACCTCAAGGTGTGAATTAGAAGCTAAAAGGCAGGAAAGTCTGGCAGGAGTCAGCTGATGGCTGCGCTGCGCACTTTTACAACCTTTTTCATGTTTTTGTTGTCTGACGTTTGCTTTTTATGACTCCCTTTTACCATGTAAGTTTCAGAGGAAGAGCAACGTGAACTTGTCAGACCAATGGATGATCATTCATTCTGCACCAAGATGACTTCTGATCTCCAGTGGCCTTCTTCTGCCCTGCCTCCAGTGAAGCTGAGCATTATGGTTTGAGACTTTATCACACACATAAAGTGGAAGGGCCAAAGAAGCGTTTTTACCTAGCGGCTGGTAGCCCTGCCTTGCCGGGCCTCCAAATGGGTTTCGATTCCCAAAGGCACCCCCGTCAATGGATCCATACGACATTCTTTGGGGGCGGGGGGACGGTGGCTGGTCTTGCCAGAGGGTCTATGCTGAGTGACGGACCTGGAAGGGAATGGGAAAGTTGTGATTTGAAACAGGGATGAAGAGATATTCTCAGAGCAGAGCTCACCAAAGCTCTGCAGCTGTCTAGCAGCCTAAAGCTACACAGAAAGGCATTTTATCAGAAGTAAAACGCTGTCTATTAACTGTCGATTCTTTACATGTGTTCTGCTATTCTTATACACCACAGTGAATCTTCAAATTCTTTCAGCTTCTCAGAAAAGGAATAAAATATAAAAACAGTTCAGCTGTAAAGCAGTACTTTTACACACAGACTTATCATGTAATGGCAATGTTTCATTTCCTATTTGATCACACTGGAGGTCTGAGGAAGGACGACATGGAGTTCATGCCCTAACTACTGTAATGCTGAGGGTGACCCCCGCCTCGTCAGGGTCTCTGTCGAGTTCAAGTCCAGGACCGACTCCACCAATGAGATAAAACACAGCGGATCAAGTCTGATGCGCTGCTGTTTATTATCATGACTTTGTGCTAGACTCTTGAAAGCACCCACAAATCAAACAACACAGTAAGAAGTGCACTTTGTCAGGACAGATGTGTTTTATCTCATTAAAATATATGAGAAAAATATGAAATCTGGACACATAATTATTTTGAATAAAGGCAGATGTTGTAGGAAGTCTCTCTTATATTTTAAAATAATTTAGATCATTTATTCTTGAAAACGCTAGATGGAAATTGTTACAACATTATCAGCTATGTAGAGCACATTTGCTACTTAAGGCAATATCATTACCAAATGAAGCTGACTGTTTCTTTGTAACATTTAATGCAGTAACACAAGATCATGCTTTTGTGTCTTAGCATAACAGGCACAGACCCTGCAGTACTGAACCCCATGACCTGCACAAAGCCCCAGTCAAGAGGATTAGCCTGTTAAGCTAAATGGCCATGTGGGAACTAATCGAACTCTTGTGCTGACTCTAGGGGGTGACGTCACGGTTGTAGCTAACTCATTAGCATCAAAAATCTCCATTACACCATTAACACATCCCCTGTTAGCAGTTACCATACATGTCTATATTCACTGCAGTCCAGTATACTGTGAGTCGCGGCAGAAAGGAATTCCATGCCAGTCTGTTGCCCAACCAGGTACATTTTCACAGAATTCTTCTTAAAGTCAAGAAGACAGCATAGGCCAATATGCGCATGTGATATTCTGACACCAGCCAGCCCTGGAACACCCAGAAGACCCTCACCTTGTACCAGCTACAGTCTAATGCCAACTTTCTGTTTCTTTGTTCTCTTTCTCACCAGCCACATGTCAGTTTAAATACAGGGCAAGCTTGTGAGTCTGGTCAGTTACACATTAATAATTCATTATTTGGCAATGTGTGGGTGGCATTAAATGCATTACATTTGTTAAGAAGAGAGTAGTGATACACAACACAATCATTTGCTAATGTACTTGTGCGCAGTTTTTTTTTCACAAACTTTCTCGATGATTGAAGAATGGTGACTCATGAGAGAGAAAAAACTGCCTGTACAGCAAGACGTCTTCCTAAGAGTGATAAAGAGGAGGAACAAGGAAGCAAAAAGCAATCAAAGCCATAATCACTGAACACTGGAAACATGCATCGTCCCTTACTGCCATAAATGTGATTGATTCACATGCTCAGAAAAGACTATTGTGTAGTATATATCAGAATGGTGAAAACTACTGAAATACAAAAGCATGAAAACGCATCAGTTACATCTTATTATGCTCACACTCATGCAAACAGACACCCCACACACACACAAACACACACACATACATGAAGCCAGTTGACATATCCCCATGAGACAGTTTAGCAGCTCTTGTAGTTCTAGTAAAGCATGTAATGAAGTATATGATGTGTGCTCATGAATAGGACTGTCACCTTTACGCTCCTCAAACATCGCACACTGGGTGGCATTACAAATAAAGAGTTTACATTCAGTTAAGGTAGTGAAAAAATAAACCAAATATTCTTAATTTTTTAATACAGCCATCTTGTAGAACATACACAAAATTTTATGATTTGCCCTAAAGTAGAATGGACTCTAAGGACCATTTGGATCCAAGTAAAACACACTTTCCTGAGGCATGATTAGGCAAAAACTAATTACTAGACTGGGATGCAATGTGGAATCACACATATAATGCTTTAAATACCCTAACCATCGGTTAATTTATGGAAAGTTCTTTATATGTGTAATTCCGACATACACAAAGCCGTACTTCCGCAAGAAACTTTCTAACATTTCATATTTGAAATTATGGCTGGCGATAAAGTACATCCATCCCCAACATGGCTTCATCCAACTTAGGGTTGTGGGAGGCCTGAAGTCCATCCAAGGAAGCAGGAACACCCTGGACAGGGTGCCAACCCATTGTAGGACTCAAGCACACACCCACTACAGGCATTTTGGAAATGCTAATCTGCCTAACCATCATATCTTCAGACAGTGGGAGGAAACCTGAGAACCCAGAGAAAACCCAACAAGCACAGGGGGAACATGCAAACTCCACATACACACAGACCCGAGGTGAAGATTGAGCACTGGTCGTGGAGGTGTGAGATGACAGTGCTAACCACTATGCCACCAAGCGACCAGGAAAGTAGCCCTGAACGAAAAAAAAAGTCAACTTGCAAAAGTGCAATAGATTCAGAGGTTATAACAAAGACATATATAGGCAGACAAAGTTTATCGACAAATGCACGTGAACTTGTTTTCACCATATCAGTTGGGGAAATTCTGACATATGCAATATCTGATTTACATAACGTGTTTCGGGAAGCGTTTATTACGTATATTGAGAGGTGTCTGTAATATAAACTATGGTACAGGATGTTATTTAACCACCTGTGTAATTTGTTACACACTGTGCACATATCACATCATCAAAGCTCTCTCTGTGCTTTCATACACATGTTAGGGGACCATCTGGATTTATAAACATATTCAGGTATGGTCAGGGATCTGAATCTTACTTCCTCTGGATTAAAACCTTCCAGGAACATAGAAAAGTAACATCTGTAGCCTCTGCATACCCATCATGACAGTGAATAGAAACACTGGTTATTGCTGGTTCCCATCACAACCAGTCTCAGACAGGCAGTGGTTACACTATCTACCTGCATAATTAATCTACCGTGAAGATGTCTGGATCTTGGATTAATTGTGAATAAACTGCTACCCTACAGATATGGAAAGAGTTAACAACAGCTGTTCAAGATCCTCTGTGTTAAGCATTTATTGTTCTTTATTACTTCATGACATTTAAATGCTATGTATCAAATACAATTATATTCAATTATATTATGAGAATTATCACAATTATTTTCTTGATAGACATTTCTGTTATTGTTTAATATGTCTAATAGCAGGAGGGTTAATCTGGGTAATGGATATTCTGTTTCTATTTACTGTATCATAAATTTTAACAACCCTCATATAAAAAGAAAAACTGAAAAAAAATAGTACTGAACTGTGTCACACACTATGTTGTCACAACTGTTGTTTTCTTTAACGCTGAGCCGATATTAAACACAAAGAATTCTGGCTTTAAAATCTACCATCTTCAAAGGCTGAAAACGTTTCTGCTGTGAAAGAGATGCATGTATTTTAATTCACTAATGCTTTGAATCTGGTAAACTTGCTTTTTTTAATACCTTTCAGCATAACTATATTCTCATAATGTATACAAACGCAGCCATAAAAAAAATTCTCTGGGTCCTTCCTGAAGATTGCCAACTTAAATAGGCTTTTAATGGTTTTAGTGCAATGGGCAATGCTTTGCTGAATCTACCTTCAGCGCAATTCACACAGATTGCATTTCTAAAAGAGGTTGGTACAACAGTTGTTAAAAGGTACCGCAAAATATAAAATGGAAAAAATAAATAAATAAATAAAAATTGTGATTGATGACAGTCTTAAAGTTGAACCTCTGTGATTTACAACCATGAGTTTCACTGATTGCTACAAATCACCACGGGGAAGCCAGGTTAGACCCTGGGGAACGTTCTGGAACAATGGCCAGCTCCCGTGCACCGCAGAGGAGAGAACATCCACAAGCACACGCTGAGCGCGACAGTCACACAGTGACGCGTGTAAGAGCGCAGACTGCTAATTCACATGTTCTCCAGAGTTTTCCTCTGGAAGACAAATGACACAACGAGCGTGTTAAAAATTAAAATGTTCTGATCCGAACTGTAGGACAAAAATTGCACTCAGTTTTTTTTTTCTTTTCTGTCAGGGTTTCTAATGTTGCTGCAACGTGAACAAAGTCATTGCCGTTGACGGTGTGTGACCACATATATTTGTAATCACCTGGCAAGGTTTTTTCAAGAGACAAAAACGAGGGGAGAAAACACTACTAAATGCTTAACTTTGCATGTTTGTCATGCTGGTAAACTGTCAGGTGTTTAAAGTGTGACAGGAGAGCATTTCCCGCTTGCCTGGACTGAGATGAGGTATTGGAACATGTGAGTAAGTTAGAAAGTGGGTGCGAACTGCCATTAATGTAAGTCACGTGTCACGAGTCAACAAGACATGTGCACGCGCGTCCGTGTTTTTGCAAATGTGTGATTGTATTAGTTTATAAATAGAGAAAAAAAGGCTTAAAATTGGACATTTCCAGAGCATGACTCAGAACCTCTCCACACAATCAGGGAGTTATATCTTCTAAAGCACATGTAAAATGTTAGTGAAAAAGTTTAAAATTTTACACTTACGTTTATTCATTTAACAGATGAAGTAAACAGCATTTAAACACTAAAGGTTTAAACACTGAAAGATTAAAGGTTAAACCTATACTTAAAGCACACTTGACACAAATCATGGAGGAGTCAATAAAGTGTTTATGGAAGAGGAGGCAGTCTGGTTGGTTTGTCAGCTGTAGGGCAACACAGCAGCACATTTATATATTTATATATATCCTGATTTCCATCCAACTCCTCTTTTGTTCATTATGCTGCTTAATTAGGATGAATCCAAATGATATTAGTGTTTTATCGATAGCTGCTATCTGCTCGTTCTTATAGACAGTTCATTAAATGTGCACTTGTGCTGAAAATAAAATGTATTTTCTTTGTACATAAATTTTTCATTTGTGAGTTACAACAGAATTCATTAACATTGAACTTAACTAAAAGAATAATTAAGCTCAGTTAAATTCGTCAGCAGTAAATGATCATTACATTTTTCAATTAAAAAAAAGAATGATATTAAGGTCAAAAAATAGATATCATCACTAATATTCTCACCCATCAAGATAATGATGGACTGCTATACTACATCAAGAACTTGGAAGTTTTGCATGATTTTAATCTTGCCTTTCATTCATTCACATATTTCCTGAAGTTCAGTTAAGTAAAAACTGGACTGGAGTGGAAATTCTATCCATATTGACATCACCAGGACACCCATCCATCCATCCATCCATCCACATTGTGGCAAATTCTCCACGATTGAGTTGAAATGTCTCATCATTATTAATCATAATTACAGGTAAGACGCATTCCTAAAAGAATGTCTGTACATTTAGAACCGTGGGAGTAGTTAAGACAACCCCAGGGCACAAACGTAACGGCATCGTTGCTAGGACTCACAGCTGCTAACATGAATGAAGAGGTGTTAGTAACTAATCACATAGCTGCGCTATCATACAAGAAGGTGACCTCAATTTGCTTCATTACTCATTACCATTATTTATTAATTTGCAAATTGGCCAGAGAACAGTCTTTATGCAATACACATCCACCCAGTTGTGGCATGGCAGCACACTGCACAATAGTCCTCAGGTTCACAGACTGACCATTATGCACTCTGACAGCAGTCGCAGTGTAGACCTTCACACTAATAAACACACCTACCCCCAAAGACCTGACAAAGCACACTGGCAGGTTGCAGAGCATAAAATGCACATGGGTTTTTAATATTCATTTCATGGCTTGATGTAAACTAACTTGTTAACAGCCAGCACAGGCCATACATCCTCACCCATGCTAGTTTCCCTCAGGAGAACAAGAGACAAGAGATGACATTAGCAGTGCTACGTGGGGATATAATCCAATTAATTATTTGAGAGGGGAAGATTAATTACTTTTGGCAACTAATAAACAATCTCTTCTTTCCTTCATGTCAGACAGAGTCACAAGGCACTATCCTGTCCTTCCCCAAAACACAGTACCCCAGTAAACACACACACACACACACACACACACACACACACACACACACACACCGGAAGCCCTTCTGTCTCATGCACAGTGCTGGCAGAAAAAAGTCACATCTTCATTCACAACAAGTAACTTGTAAATTTTGAAATGAAACTAGTTAGGGTGGTAAATAGGACTGCATACTCAACACTGCATATACAGTATTATTATTATTATTATTATTATTATTGACCATACAATACTGTTATTGGTCTTGGGTTTCTTTTATGCCTTTACTGTTCTTTATCAAACAGGCTTTGGAAACTGACACCACACAAAATGGCCAGACAGAAGTGGCAGAGAGCAACGCCTACTCTGCAGTTACTCACCACCCCCGGTCTGCACTTTGGGCTCACACTTGATTAGCCACCCTCTCATTCTTGTCATCCCCAGCCAATGGTTCTGTCCCATTACCTTTCACATCACGGTCCCCTGGACAAAAAGGGTTAAGCGGAGCCGATGGCGGCAGTAGTTGGGGGGGGGGGGGTTTGTTTAACGACTCACAGCTGAACAAACAGCAGAAGGTCGTGGTATGGGGCCCGAGGATGAAAAAGGTTGGCCCAACACTGCAGTGTCAGCCATGGCGTCTCGGCTCCAGGCTCTGACCGCTGGACCTGATGACTGATGATCACTAATGAAGTGACACGCTGTAGTCTGTGACGAGAAGCCAGAGAGGGCCTCAGCATGACTCCAACATTTATTCTTCCTTTCATTCAGGAGGCTCGCCCGTTGTTGTCTTCTACAATGCTTACCATCACGGAGCTTCGGTGTAACGTCTGTTGACCTCAATCGAATTCCAGCATTTCAGCAAGGAAAACTACAAGCGTAGTTATGGATATCCCTAAACCGTTTTGGTAAGTATGGAAGCCAAATTAAAGTAAAGACAGGTTCACGATGAACAGACGCACGCTGTAATCAACTGAAGGAAAGCTGCGTCTCCTCGATACAGTTGCTCCCTCATTGGATATGACCACTCCCTCATTACAAAAGGCCTCAAAAGGTCGTCATGGCCAGCTATAGCAACGCTGCTTTTCAACACCCTGACCCTGCTTGACCTTTATTTACTTAATCACCTTACAAGAATCTGAGCTGCATAATTTATTTTCATGTGTACTGTAACAGATTGCTAGTTTGCATCTGAATGTTAACAAGGGGTATCAGTTATAAATAAATATAAATACAATGCATCCTCCTAAGGCAGTAAGGAGATCATTTATTCACCAAATTTGGCCCCATGTTTTTGATACATTAGGTTTCCTTTGGAAAACAGTTTCAAGTACAGTAATCCGCTTATTTAAAAAATTCATTAAACACAAGGAATTCCCTCACCCAGCAGCCAGAAATGTGTTTGATTACACTTTGCAAAGAAGCATCTGGAAGACAATTTAAACAGCAACATCGAATAGCATTAATAATAAAGCTGAATAAAAAACCAGCTGACATGTGTCCACTGCAAACATGTTTAGTACTGCTATATTACACACATCAGACACATTGTGTTCTGTGCATTTTCAGATCATAAAACCACATACACTGGTGGATTGGTGTTGGGTTGCTAAATGATATTTACACCTGTAAATCAGATTTTCCCGTTACCCTGGAGACCCCTGCCATGCTTGACACATCATTGTGATAACTAAATTCTCTTATGAAAGCTCAACTCTGTGAAAATGGATAGAAATTGACTTGTGCGTGGATAAGGGCTGATCTATGATGGTAATAAGTACCCTTGACAAGTGGGTAGTGAAACCTGATTAAGGTTTCATTATTGACACCCAATCAGCTCCCCATGAATGGTGAGTGTCTGATGTGGGGGTGGGGTGATAATACAAACTGGATGACAGGACTTTCTTCCTCTGCCAGATGGCATTTTCAGTAAATTGATAGTTGAGATCTTGCAGTTACTAAAGTTAAAATGTGCTCATACGGGTGACTTAAAAAAAAATTCATTCACTTCACACTTTGCCCTGCTAAACTTCTCTTCATCAGTACAAAGCAAAGCAATTATGATACTTTTGCAGAAACAATAGTCAAATAAGTGATCAATATATTGTGCACTACGCAGTCAGAATCAGAGATAGGTACTTCTCTGTAATCAATATTTCTTGGCTCACCAGATGCAAAAATAATTTGTCTGTTGGAGCTGGTCACCTGTTATTGGCTGGGATGTCATGATTTGATCCAATCAAAGCCATGGGCTATTAATGAATCAAACCTACTTAGTCATTAATCAAAGTAAGCATCCATGCTTGCACTAAGCAGATGGATTGGTTTAAATGTGGTGCCTGTATAAATAAGAAGCAAAGCGCTCACCCCACAAACGTTTGCTGAGTGACATTTAATTAGCTGTTTATTCATCTATGTCAGTTTCACTTACTTTCACCAGACACTCACTACATATTGCACATTTTGGGGGGAGGGGTTCTGGGAGGTATAGACTCACAGCCTGCTGTCTCACATGGGACGCTCACAGGAGATTCGACTGAAGGGAACCTAGAAGCACTCTGACATTATCCAAGGAGGATGAAACATGGCTCAGGAAGTCTGAGCCCACCACAAACACAAGCACACAAGCAGGCCAGAATCACACTAAAGTGTACTCAGGGGACTGGGGGGGGGGGTACATGATAAAATTCACGCAGAGAAAGCATTAGCCTCTCTCCAGCTTTGTTATCTCTGCGCCACAGAGACAGTACAGGGGAAATACTCTGTCCTTTTTTTAAAATTAATATTTACATAACATTTATATGTTGGCCACAACTGTAACTCAAGGAGTTAAAATATCAGATATGCTGTCTACATGTACATTCACTTACTGTGAGTGCGTGTGTAATTCAAAACATTAATGTCAAGATGCATTAGAGAGTGGCATTCAAATACACTCTGAAACTGACTTTTTATTTATTTATTTGTTTTGAATTCCAGGGCACCTTGCTAGAAGATGATAGATTCTTGACAATGTCTCAATGTTCCGCATAATGCCACTATTATGTTGACTAAACCCTAAGCATTGTAATTTTTATATATTTATTTATTTATTTTTACCCAAGAAAAGCTGCCGTTAAACATGGCTAACTCACGCACAAATGCTAGCCTGATGTAACGGTGCTGCAAGAGTTTGTTGAGGCATATAATTTATTGTTGAAGCTGTGGATATAGTCCCTACATCATAAGAAGGTTTGTGCCGTACTGAGCGGCTGAGCGCGGACCTCCAGCACTTGCATTGAGAGTACTGTCTGTTAATCACCGTGCAATTCTCTTTGATTAAAAAAAAGGGTCACATTTTACACCAGATGCTAGATGCAGTTCAGTGTAAAAGCCACTTCCTTGTTGCCTGTTTGTGCCCTTTAATTCTGATGTGTACACAATTAGCCCAGTGACATTATCTGCACCATTTACACACATTTTTCTATAAAAAAAACAGCCCTAAAACTTAAAATATACATGCATGCAAATGGAAGTGAGTGACAGTTTTTCTGGGTACACACCTGTCCATGCCATGTAATGAGTGCTCCACCTGTATCCGGGCCTACGGCTCCACACTGTCTGTTAGCTGAATCTGATCTCCCAGTGGAAGCCAATCTCTGCAGGCGTCCTCACCCCTGTCTGTTCCTAGCTCCCCACTGCAAGTACAAGGCAAGCTTTTCTATATACTACACCTGGCTGCCTGAGAAAGCTGTCTCTGACTGAGCGGTGTTCATAAAGTGGTCGCATGATTCAACGCAGAAAGTCAAACCACAATGTAAACATTGCAAACAGACAGCAAACCACAATGGACTGAGTGATCTACATGTAAAAATGGCAGAGAGAGGGGGCATTCAGCCTGACCTGTTTGAATTGACTGAACAGTGAACGTAAGCCAGAGACCCTAACTGGCATTGTCCTATACAGGGTCATTGCTTTGTACACCCAGGACAGAGCATCAGCCCATCACAGGGCATGCTTTCACATGCACACACAGCAATTTATCTAGACCAATAACCTAATGAGCTTGTCTTGGGAGTGTGAGAGGAAACCAGAACACCCAGACATGTACAGGGAGAACAAGCAAACCACACACACACACACACACACACACACACACAGCCAGATTTGATGCTGCAGCCTTCAAGGTATGAGGCCGTAGTACTACTCAGTGAGCCACCACCAATGTCCAGCTATAACTGACATGTTTATAAATGTAAGAATAGTTATTTTTAAACAATCTAGACATATTTGGCTATTTGGGAAATTGCAAGTTTGACTTTCCCTGCCTTTGCATTAATTTTCAGATAGGTGCTATTCCGTTGTTCATACGATTTAAAGGACCTCTTTCCACCCACCTCATGAAAGGTAGATGTCTTCAGATCTGCCAGTGAGTATTTTAAAAGGAGATGAATGAAATTGTGCAGAGAAATTGCCCTGTCGCATCAGCAAACTCATTATTGAGATAAATCATCTCCAGGCTATCTTGAAAATAAGAGTGGATTCAGTGGTGCTTGCTTCTGGACAGCAGTGTGGGGAGGTGAGATCAAGCTAGGGTGGGGGCTCCAATAACATAGGCTCATTGGCCTGAATACTGGACCTGCTGGACATCATAAACACCAAGCCATGAGCTCAGCCCCATCTCCATACATTATGGACTTCATGACCTTTGAATTACCATACACGAAGCTCAAATCATGCTCTCAGCTGGCAAAAGTACTGCATGTACAAACTGGTTTATTAATAAATTTGCACATATACTTCTACAGGATCCTTTACAAAGCAGGTACAATATTAAGTGACACATAATGAGTGGGCTGTGAATTAAAAACTGCCAAATTCTGCAATTGTGCAACATAAACAATATGCTACATAATTGGTAAAATAGTTGTAAAACTATTATTGCACTGTTGCCTCCTAAAGTGCAGTTCTTCCTACTTCACTGTCATTTGTGTTGCATGTTTATGCTTAGTTTTTAGTAAACAGAGTATCTCTTCGATAACTTTGACTGTGTCATAACTTGGCTGTAAATGTCAGAGACCTCCTGGGAGACTAGTTACAGTAAAATAGCCTCAATGTCACTGACAAACTTCTCCTGGCCAGAAAACAGGAAACTGGAGTAGCCACAGACGCAGAAAGCATTGAAGGAAAACAATTCTGAGACAGCTTCCAATGCAAGGGAAATATAATGTAATTGGGTAAGAAAGACATCTTAAAGCCGTCACAAACCACTTTCATTTGGAAAAGATTGTGAAGAAAAGAAATTGATTGAGTTGGTGAAAGTGAACTATCAATAAAATAACGTGTGTGTAAAAAAAAAAAAAAGACTAATAAATGTGGGGAGAATATGAGGAAGAATTCCTGTCATACTGTATCCGTTTGGTAATTTACAAATCATCTGGCTGCGCTGAAATGTTTTCATGTAGTAAAGCTGCTCGTTATCTAGTTTCAGTTTCTTCTGATCATTAAATTTAATACCCACGGGAACCTTTCGCTCAGCCAAGTACAAAAATGTATTAAAAGTGTGTCGAGTCTTATCTGGGGTAAGAAGGCTGTAGATACTGTCAGATTGGTCACTTGTACAGATCCTAAAACATAACAGATTTTTATATATTTAGTTCAAAGTAACAACATCCTATTTTACTCATAAAAAATAAATAATTGCCCTGTCGCACTTGAGTGAAATTACTGTGTCTAGCTGCCAACCTGCACTTGAGGAATACACTGAACCTTTCTTGCCTGCTTTTGTACATTAATCTCACTTTTCAGTCTTTATTTCCCCTTTGGCAAAACCCAGACCCTTGAATAATTACAAGATCAAAGAATGACCAGGTTTGTGCTTTGCTCTTCAAGTCCATGGACTGTGTTAGATCTTCTGTCATGACAAGATAGTTTAGACACAAATCCTTTGATTTAAGTGAAGGTGTGCTCAGAGTCTTAAATGTAGCAGGAAACAAGAAGGTATTTGCACAGCACGGAAAGGGTGTTGCCTGTGTGTGGTCTTCTTTGGAACCTGGCCCAGAAGCTCCTGAGGAAAAAACAGAAGCATTCTGGAGGAACCATCTGTTAGTGATGGGCACCAGCGCAGAGAGAGGTACCACACAACATAAACAGCTCATCGCTGATGGCATGGAAGGTAGTGACTGAACATGAGCCCCAGACCTGTATCCAAGGAGGACGCTTTCCCAGATGGCAGGAGATTAAATATGTCCCAGCTGTGTCCATCCAAATCCTGATCCTCACACTGTTCAAACCCCTCAGGAGTTTTCATGGGTGGCCCACATTAGCACTGGGGTTTACACTTTTCAGCGGCCAGATTAATACGACTACAATGCTGTCTATTATCTTAAATCACAGAGGCTTAAATACTGGTAAAATATAATATTTTATCCCCACCTGTTTGCTGTTATAACTGTAATAAGGCTTAATGCATTTTAACATATTAGTGTTTCTATAAGCACGTGTCTGCTTTTTTGCCTGAGAGCCTAGCCATCCAGGCCAGAGGGGTTATCCACTGAGAAAGCAGGGACACCATGGTGACCAATCAATGAGCTACATTTGGGCTGAGTCTGTCTCAGACACAATATCTACCCAGCATGCAGGGTAGCGTCACACACTCTGATGTATACTCTGTAATTTCAATGACAACTAAATAGGGAGATCTGTACTGTAGTTTCCCCTTGTATGCTTTTAAACTGTACCTTTGGGTGAAATTTCTTAATCCATGACCTTGGAGCACAGAGGAGATCAAGCTGAAACAACCAGCAGGGGTGTTTTTACAAATTTCCCCCCACTTCACGTTCCATCTGGCAGGTTAGTGCCTCGTGTTAAATCGCCTCTTTTATCTACAGGCTCGATAGCACCCAACGGGTCGGTTCAGCTGCAGTTTATTTTCACAAAGCACAGTTCTTTGGGGATAGGATCTCTTAAAATACCCTGAATTATTCATGTCAGTGGAAAATACTGAATTGCTCTTAAAAGCAATTCCTGGAAGCTTAGGTTCTTGTTTATGTCTTAAAGGAACAGTTAAAATGATAACATTCTAACATCATCTTTTTGTTGTTGCTGTTTGTAAAAACTGATGTTAAACTCCACTTAATAGAACTGGCTGCATGATTGAAGGTCATCAAACACTAAGCATTTGCAGTGCTTGCATTTAAAACTAAGATATTGTAATTATGGAAAACAAATATATAAAGGAAGAAGAAAATTAGAGATTTAGGATGAAAAGTAAACGATTAGTTTGTGTTCTTATAATCAACAAAAATAGACACATTGCAAATGACAAAACAAATGAGAAACATCTCATCGCATTACACCATGTAATACGGTACTAAACATGCTGGACATAAAGTAACTGAGACTATGAGACATGTTGCACTATAGCACTATACCTATGACAACAATCATGATTTACTCCAGCATTAGAAAGCCAATGCTTTTATGAAATGGTAACCACCTTGTTTATTATTATTATTATTATCATCATCATCTTTGTTAATCCCACACATGTACACCAGTGTGCAGCATCCTGTCACTTCCTCTTTTCCCCTGTTTTCATCATAATGGATGTTGTTGTCCATTCAGTGCACTCCACATCAGAGGTAACACGCTGAATGTTACCAATAATCAGGTCTGACTGGAGCCAAATGTGTGCTTACTGATACAACTCTTTCTTGTGCATTACAGTCTTATTTTTCTAATATGCTGCTGCTGTTATTAACAGTTCATTGTGCCATTGTTGTGGGTCAGAGTTTTCAGAATTACATAAAGGAATTTTATAAAGCTGAGTCAATTAAAAGAATAACTCTGAGAATATGTTATTTTTCAAGGACATTCAAAGAATATTGGCACCTGAATGAGAGGTGGAATAGTGACGTCACCCCTAGAGTCAAGGCTGCAGATCCATATGTTTTCAGTGGTAGAGACTCAGCTTTTCAGACTGGTGGACTGATCCTCTTTTCTGATTGGCCATGAAGGTCACAGCCACTCTATGTCCAGTCCATGGGGGCATACTGTTACATCAACATGTTCTTCTCTTCGGTATCAAACAGTATCTTATAGCTCAACAAGTGCTAATTCCAGCATGGAGCTCAGCTGGAGGTTCCTGGGTAATCTTCACTTTGGTGAATGTTCCCACAGTTACCTTCTGCTCAGTCTGTTTCTGAAAATACACAGCACTCCTATAGCTGACATTTAATAGCTTCTGTTAGAAAAATCCCATGGCAACAGAGGCATTCACCATTAAAACCTACAAAAAAAAAAAAAAAAAAAAAAAAAAAAACCATGTTAAGATTTTACATTTATTGGTTAAAAAAACAAAATTGAAGTAACACATAAATGTTAAAGTTAAACAAAAGTAAGTGATTGCAGACAA